>ML780691.1:64542-90570 GCA_009831015.1 Picea engelmannii | reverse complement strand
ATGTTATAAGGCCATTCAGCCTGGGAGGTTCTTTCATTCTCAGAGGTTTGAGATTTATTTTGTCTTCATCACACTATCTGTAAAAGAGTAGAATAAGGAGAACCTGCAAGTATATTTCACTCGGCTGTCACTATTACGCGTTTCTGATCTGTAAGTTCTTTGCCTCCCATTTCCATGATTTTATCATAATAGGGCAATATGATGATCACTTGGATTCTGTGATGATTGGTTGTGAATACGATAGGACTCTTTGATATCTGTGATATTGGGTTCTAGTTCTGTTAAGAAGTTATTCAGTAGTTTTGGTTTTATGATCCATATTTTGAATATGGGTTTAACGGTTTTAGCATTTTAGGGATTGCTTTTCGCATGGGTTCCTGTCTATGCATGCAGTTGCTGAGGTTTTGGGGTTTTAGGACTGCCTTACAGGGATTCTGATATGTTTGTGCTATTATTCAGTTTTCTTTTGTTTTGTTAGCCATGGTTTTAAGATGGGTTTTGTAGGGCTTTAGGTTTTCCTGATTGATGTTCACAAGGGTTTAAGATTGTGCATGTTATGTTTCATGGTCTAGGTTTCTGTGCATGCTCTGTGAGGATGGGTTCATTGGACATGGATATTGCATCTTGTTTTTGGCTGGCACTGGTTTATAGGGATTCAAGTTTCTGTATTTGTTTTGTTTATAGATCTTTGGATTTTTATTAGGCATTGTTGGCGTTAGATTGCCTCATAAGGTGTTATTGTCATTGATATTGCATTTAAGATTTTCAGATATCTCTGTATATGCATTTGGAATGGGCTTCCAAAGTTCTTTGTTTTATGGGTTGCATTTTTCTAGGCCTGGATTTGTGGGTTTTAGGTTTTTTCCTTATGTTTAATACATGGATTTATGGGTGACTAAATTGACATTTTAATTTGTTTTCATGTGATTTGTGAGATATATCGATGCCTGTATTTAACAATAGTGTACATTTTCTTAGACCTGGGAGATTTGTTTGGAGTTGGAAATGGCAAGTGATGGAGTTGTCACCGTCTACGGCAATGGTGCAATAACCGATCCAAAGAAATCTTCATATGCAGTCAAGGTTGGTCTGGCCCAAATGCTTAGAGGGGGGGTTATCATGGATGTTGTCAATGTTGAACAGGCTAAAATAGCTGAAGAAGCTGGGGCTACTGCTGTGATGGCATTGGAGCGAGTCCCTGCTGATATTAGAGCTCAAGGGGGAGTGGCTCGGATGAGTGATCCTGGGCTTATCAAGGAAATTAAGCGTGCCGTGACCATCCCTGTCATGGCCAAGGCTAGAATAGGTCATTTTGTTGAAGCCCAAATTCTCGAGGCCATCGGTATTGATTACATTGATGAGAGTGAAGTGCTCACTGTTGCAGATGACATGCACCATATCAACAAACATAATTTCCGTATGCCTTTCGTCTGTGGTTGCCGGAACCTTGGTGAGGCTCTGAGAAGGATTGCTGAAGGAGCTGCTATGATCAGGACTAAAGGAGAAGCTGGTACTGGTAATGTTATTGAGGCAGTAAGACATGTGAGGTCTGTTTTGGGTGACATACGTAAGCTTCAGAGCTTGGATGACGATGAAGTTTTTACCTTTGCCAAACAAATTGCTGCTCCCTATGAGCTTGTGAGGCAAACCAAACAGCTAGGAAGGCTTCCTGTTGTGAATTTTGCAGCAGGAGGTGTTGCTACACCTGCTGATGCTGCCTTGATGATGCAGCTAGGTTGTGATGGAGTTTTTGTAGGTTCAGGCGTGTTCAAAAGCGGCGATCCAGCTCGCCGGGCTCGAGCAATTGTACAGGCTGTAACTCACTATAATGACCCCCACGTTCTGGCTGAGGTTAGTTGTGATTTAGGAGAAGCTATGGTTGGAATTAATCTCAATGATGAAAAAGTKGAGCGATATGCAGAGAGATCAGAGTAAAATGATGGAGAATAGTGAAAGATGATGTTTGGATTAGAAGCTTGGTTTTTTGATGGAATTTGTTATTTGTATGGAAGTTATAGCCTGAGACTCATTATTTAGCAATCTATTTCTGGATCTTTTTCYAGAAATTGTTGATTATCACGATTAGAAATGGATGTTGAATTGAAACAAACTTGTAACCAATGATGAGTTTTTGCCAATAATAATGCCTTTTCAGAGTTAATATGTGATTGGGTCTGTGTAGCTCAATCACTACAGTTTCTTATTTCTATTACCAATGCCCTTTTTTTTAAGACTGAAATCATCATACCTACATTTCAGGTTCTTTTTGTTGTTCAATTAGAGCAATGATGGTCTTCATATATAGCTTTTAGTTCTATTTAAACTTATGGACACATGATGGATGTCTTAGATACTAATAGAATTAACAGAACTGGTGTTGTAGACTCATCTTGGTTGAATGTTCTATAGTTATTTTTCTTTTACTGCTTATATCATCACAAGTTCTTTCAAAAAGTTCAAACACAAAAAATTTGACAATATTCGATACTTGATTTATATTGCAGTGTATTTGTTTCCAGATCACATAACACTTTACAGTGTGCAATAATTTTAATAGAAACTGGCAAAAAGGAAATCAGTATGGAAGGTTCAAGACTGTAAACGTTGAATTCTGACTGTAAAATCTTGTTCGAAATCTAAATTTTTTGACAACGTACAAACAAAGATTACATTTTCTGAATATTGACTTCTAATAAACACCCTCTTCTGCATATTTTTATAGTATAGAAACAGTTCTCTGCTAACAGTTACTTAAATGTATACAGCACAAAGAATAAAGTGATGACTTCTCTACTCCAAAGTCTGCTCTTAATCACAGCCACACATTGAAATAGCATACTCTCTACCATATGGTGCCCACCCACATTCCTTGGCCATAGCAAAGCTCACATAGTACAGCTTTCTCAGAATGAAGTTGAACATTGTAAATGCTACTCCTGCAAATACACCCTTTCTCAGTGTTTCACAAGAAAGAACAGATTTTTTATAAATATCCTTGTATTTTTTCATATGATGATCTTTCTTGCTCCTCCAATACGAACAAAACAAGTCTTGCAATGATGACGTCAGCCTAGAAAAACAGGATGACTGTAAATACAGATATCATTTTAAAACAAGTCTTGCAATGACGAAGTCAACCTAGAAAAACAGGATGATTATATATACAGATATCATTTTCTTGATATTTAGAGAGCATAAACACAGTAAGGTCTTAGAATGCCATTTACTATACCAATAGTGCAGGAAGAGCTTCATACACGCCTCAATGCACATCATATAATCTTATTCAGAAGAGAAATTACCGGGTTGCTATAAATAAAACAATACCCCATGCACGACATCCTCCTGGCTTGAGAGAGTTTCCACAGCATATACATCTTGTGACATCCATTATCCATATCTGGTTTAGAAGGGGAAACAGAGATGCACCCCACTCTGTAACCGGTTTCTATATCTGAATCATAAATACAAGTATTTGTCATTCTCGTCTTTGACCACCTTAGTCTGCAATGAATTAAGAAGGTAATGATGATCAATGAACTGTGAATGAATAGGGGGAGTGGTTTTATTTTTCATTCTCTTGAAAAAATAGATCCATTTGGGCCTTGGCACATTATTTCAAAGAACTTTGCTTGTTAATTATCAGATTATCAGTTTCACTCAACTCAGATAAAAATATTAAAGCCTCTGCATTCAGAGGTCTGAGCCTTGTTCAGCTTTCAGCCCCCACGAAAACAGCAGAAATAGGCCTCTAAATAAGCTTCCTTAGACAGGCCGGCTGCAGCAGCCCAAACTAATCCAAACTGAAAGAATTGCAGCGTAAGAAATCTGTAATAGGCAGGTGGGTGTTCAATCCCTTTAATTATCATAAGGAAATGAGACATACCCAAGAGAAGGTATCGGTGTCTGCTATCTTCCGCTAACCTGTGAGGCGTCTCTCATTGCCCTTCTCATAGGTAACAATGTGCTCCTTGTGCATCAATCCCCTTCTCTCCTGCCTTACTGAGTATTTCATACCTCTCCCAGAATGCATTTACAGAAACATTATTATTTTTCCTTCCCTGGAAACATGCACGTATTTATCTATTCAAACAGCAATTCATCTATGGGTATGTGTATGAACAATAAGAACATGGCAGGGTTGTTTTGCCCAGACACTGGTCCTCTCCAGCATCAAATGCTCTTTGCTTACCTACCTATTTGAATGTTCATTTCATGCATTTTTTACATAGGTCTTTTTTGGGAAACATATTTACCTGTAATTTGTATGGCATCAAACACCATTCTAATTCCTTTGACACAAGTAGCAGTAAATCCTATTATTCATCCAATATTTACCATTATTAGTAGGTAATCGTTGCAAATTTGTAATAGATCCATCCGACAAAATCCCAAGTTTCTTTGGAGAACAGACAAGGAAGTATGTCCAATCCCAATGACTTGTCATTCKYATCAACAATATGGTTGTCAGTGCACCCARAGTCAATGGCTGCTCAGAAAGCTCCATACAAACATGCCAATACAAATTCGCATGGCCACCCAACTGTTGAACACTTAATGCTCAACCTCAACTTTATACTTAACAAAACTCTTTAACAAGATCATGACAACATAATATAGACCCATTATCATTAAGCATTAAACCATAAAATAGCATCAAGGGCAATACACTCATGAGACACCAAAGTCAATGGCTGCTCAGACAACCTTGTTTGGGCTTCTGAAAGCTCCATACAAACATGTCAATACAAATTCGCATGGCCACCCAACTGTTGAACACTTAATGCTCAACCTCAAGTTTATACTTAACACAACTCTTTAACAAGATCATGACAACATATTATAGACCCATTATCATTAAGCATAACTAACCATAAAATAGCGTCAAGGACAATACACTCATGAGACACATGATTTTATTGCAGCAAAACCCTAGCACAGGGATAAAAACCCACTTTGAAAAGTATGTCTTGTTGTATAAACATACGTTATAGCAAGGCATGTCCCATGTCTCATCCCTGCCACAACATGACACTATCCCAACTCAATCTTACTTGGTAAAGCATCTAGATTCTACTCATCTTCATCTGTCACTATTAAAAGTTTTTAGGTGGTCCAAGATAAGCAAACCAGTCATTGTTTCTTTTCTTTGTTTGCCTTCAACACCTCTGAATATGTGCAGTTTGTTCATCTCATGTTATTCTTGGGCTAACATACATGCATGTTACAGGTTATGAATATGGTAGGAGGAAGAAAACAGAAGAATACTATTTTCCAAACTCTTATTCATACTACTTTCTCAAAAGATCAATGAAATTTACCTAGAAAGGTGAGAGCCAGATACAACAAGACAACATGCTATGCACATGCTACAAGATTCTTATTCTGAACATGAACGAACACTGTAAAGAACTGTTCAAGTGTGCACACATACATGCTGGCAGGAAGGAGTGTATACCCATGCAGGCCATAATAGTTGGACATGAAACATGGACCGAAGCATACCTACATGCCTCTATTAGAATTCCATAGGAATCATCTACAATGTTAGGCATGTTACCCCTATGCCTAGGGGTAACTAGAGGAGATCATTTCTCATGGCCCACAATGGAGACAATGATCCCGACCATGATGATGATCAGCAGATGGTAGCCCAACAATCCCCGTCAGATTGCCTCTTACAGCTACAAATCAATAGAGCTCATCACATCCATGCAACTTAGTGTATGGGAGATGGTAAGCCAACCTCACCATGAGGTATGTTAGTGCTTTCATGTGAAGTATTGTGTTTAATTTACTAGGCATGTGAATGAGGATCATTGCTTGAAGTTAGATAATGGATAACTGGCTTGGGAAGTTGTATTTGTTCCCTTGTTTCACCTTGGTGGTCAACTTCTATGCCCTAATCCCGTGTTGTCACCGCCCAGGGAAAAGTGGTACTACTAGGAGGAGAATGAACTAAAATCAAACTGTATTCACATAGTACATAGTAGGGGCAAAATTGACCCATTACATCTTGGTCTGGAGGTCTTATTCCCTCTCAAACATGTATATTGCAACCCATGCTATCTTTGCTTGAAATTCAATCTCTAACTCCTTAATGTCAAACCAGACACAGATTGTACAACGTATCTCTCTAAAAATCTTAGAAGTTGAACCCCCTTTTGACAAGATTAAGCTATTTATATAATTCCTTCATGTCATTCTCCAAGTTTAAGGCCAATTTCCCTTCCTCAGTGACTCCCCTTTAATAGTGATGCCCCTTTGGATTCCCTTTTGGAGCACATGGGCGATTTTCCTCTTTGTTGTTTCTAATTTTCCCCTCGCAATTCCATTACATTGTCATGGGAATTCTACCCAATCTATAGTACAAATAGTTCTTGGTTCTGTGTATTTCTCAACATAATTCTGCAATGCACTATAGACTTTGATAAATACAACGTTTAGTCTTCTACAACTTAACCACTAACCTCTTTATTATGTCCTCCCAAACAAACTACCTTAACCATTTAGTTGAAAATAAAAATAAAAACACTCTTTTAATGATACATATTGTTCAAAACCAAAAATGTTTCGAGCAAAATTTCTCATAAATGTAACTTATAATTAAAAAAGAAAATTCCATACCTTAAGAAAATTCCATAACTTTTCTTTATTACTTTGCAACCATAAACCAAAGAAGTCAATTAACAATAAAAGTCACTTACACAAAAATATTGGACACTAAATTCTAATATATTCATACCTAAGAGGTTCATTAAGGTGAAAAAATTCAAGTTAGAGACATCAAAACAAATTTGAACTCCACAATTTAAAAATAAAAAAACACAAAATATATATTATTGGACACTAAATTCTAATATATTCATACCTATGAGGTCCATTAAAGTGAAAAAATTCAAGTTGAGACATCAAAACAAATTTGAACTCCACTATGGGGAAACCTCTCATCCTTCTATGTTTCTTTAACACACGATTTATTAAACACGTGGCATAGTTTTTGGTTTGACAATGGAGCACGCGGCCGCCCAACAAAATAACACTAGATAGTCTTTAAAAACTTGTTTGGTACTCCACTATATGCTAAGTCTCCAATATGCTTGGAAAAAGACAATACCCATTGGATTATTTATTAATAATATTATATCATTACCTTCTTTTTTTTATGCAATAATATCACTACTATCTTTCTTTTATGCATAAGCACCTAATACGTACATGAAGCTTCATGTATAATTTTATCATTGTAGAGGTTAGTATAGGTTATATTCATTTTAATTTTAGATTAAAAAAATAGATAATTTTTATTTTAAAATATTTCTCCCATATGAATTTTGTTTTTATTTAAATTTAGATTTTGGAAATATATTATTATTAATATTATATATATTATAAAAAATTGAAGTTTTGGAGAACTTTTGTAATCTAAAATGTCATTTTTGGGACATTCCATGTACATTACAGGAGGTTCTGGCCGCATTAAAATCATTTTCCAAGGATAAAAGCCTAGGCCCTGACAGCTGGACCGTAGAGTTCTACCTGCATTTCTTCGATTTGGTGGGGACTGAGCTTCTGGAGCTAGTGGAAGACTCCAAACTCCATGGTAAGGTTTATGGGGCACTAAACTCAACATTCTTGACTCTTATCTCGAAAGCAAATCTCCTGATTACTTTTAGCGATTATAGATTGATTGCACTCTGCAATCTTTGCTACAAGCTTATTTAAAAAATCATCACCAACAAAATCAAACCCATCCTCTCGCGATCACTGTCAGGCGAACAATTAGGTTTTTTAAAGGGCCGACAAATCCTTGATGCTATTGGCACCGCACAAGAATGTTTGCACAACATTAACCATAAAAACTCTCGTGCTCTCATCCTCAAGCCAGATCTCAAAAAATCCTTCGACTACATAGACTGGGACTTTCTCAGGCTAATTTTAATCCAAACATGATTCAACCAAACCACTTTAATTTGGATTATGAGCTGCGTCACAAGTGAAAAATTTGTGGTGTTGGTAAATGGCGAACCATCCTCCTTCCACAGTGGCAGAGGCCTGCGACAGGGTTGCCCACTTTCACCGCTCCTATTTATCATGGTCATGGAAGGTTTAAGTCTCCTCAAAAAAATCCACGCAGAAGGTAGGATTACAGGGATCAAGGTCTCAAGGTTAGTTCAAATCCTGCACCTCCTCTTTGTCGACGACGTTCTCATAATGACCAATGACCGTCTACTTGAATGGAGGGAAATCTATGGACTCTTGAAGATATTTTTCCGCGCCAAGGGCTTACAAATCAACTGGTCCAAATCGACGTTCCATTACGCCAACATACAAGATCAAAACTTGGATCAACTAAAGGACATATTTCCTCATACCTTCGTCCACCTATCACAAGGCTTCAAATACCTTGGCTATTTCATTAAAGCAGAACATTACAAGGCTTCTGACTGGACTGGCTCGTATCTAAGGTGGAAAAAAAAGTAGGACACAGGTGCAATAGACTCTCCATAGGAGGCTGCTACACACTCATCAAAGTTTCCCTAGAAGGAAAATTGATATATTGGATGGCGCTTGCAACTATACCCACACTGGTCCTGGAAAAGCTAAGAAAACTCACATACAACTTCCTATGGCCGAGCATCAAGGACCATCACAAGTTGCACCTCTGCAACTGGGAAACACTGGCAAAACCAAAAATCAAGGGTGGATGGGGAATTAGAAATATTTTCAAATTCAACAAAGCTATGGCCGCCAACTCCCTCTGGCGTGTTTTGACTACAAATGGAATTTGGAGCTCTGTCATTAAGGACAAATATTTTCCTTACATCTCCATCACATCTTGACTTCGTACTGGAACCTCTCACACAAGGGCCGCGTCACAGATATGGAGGAACTTAGCGAAATCGACACACTGGATCATAAATTGGCTCTGTTGGAAGCCAGGCTCTGGCATTTCTATCATAATCGACATGGATTGCATTATAGGACTCGACCAAGCCTCTTATCTGTCACCACAATTAATTTCACTATTAAACACAAAAAACACTTGTTTTCTATTCCAAGCTAGGTTTTATAATGAACACGAAACCTCGACAGTACGCTAGAAATCCGGTCATGATCTGGAACTACCAACAGACTTGGCTGCAGAGTGGGATAAATATTGCCCGGAGCTTACTCACACGTGCATATATCTTCACGATGTGGAGGATCAATTCTTGTGCGTTGGAGGAGACAATTCGGGTCACATCTCCGTTAAAAAATTGTACTCTGCCATCACAAACACGGTCTGGAAAAACAACATTATTGGATGGTGTAAGCACCTCTGGAACTGGAAAATACCACAAAAGATAAAGATCTTCACCTAGTTAACTGTCGAAAACAAAATCCCCACGTGAGATAACCTCCAAAGAAAAGGATGGGTTGGCCCCAACATCTACCAACTTTGCTACAGGGATGAAGAAACAATTCAACATCTCTTTACACAGTGCCACTTCACTCGCCTTGTCTAGGACAAGATTGCTCTAGACCAACACATAAGCACCGTCTGGAATGGGACCTCCATTTCTGCCTGCTTTGACCATTGGACATCCAACGAGCGCAGCTACAAACTACTTCCTCCACTGGTCAATTGGTTTATTTGGCTGGTCAGAAACAATAAAACTTTCAACAATAAGCCACCCTATGTTAGCACTGTTGCTTATAAATCTCTTGGCTTGTACCAAAACTGGAAAGACATACACCCAGTCATTGTGGTAAAAAACACATTAGCTAGTCCTCTTATCTCAAAGGATACACCTACGGGGTGGTTCGATGGTGTAACACAACACAACAGAACATTGAGTGGTGCAAGTGGACTGATAAGAATCAATAAAAACTCTATTTACAAATGGACTTTTTCTTGTGGCTCGGGCACCAACACAAGGGCAGAGCTATTGGGTGCCTGGGCTACACTTCACTTGGCCTCCAGACTAAACATCAAACACCTTCAATTGATCGGGGACTCTAGAGTTATCATAAATTGGTTGAATCACAAGGGTAAGCTACAAAATATCACACTCTTGGCCTGGAAGAACAGAATCAGATTACTTCAATGCCACTTCAAGAAGCTCACCTTCACTCATACCTTCCGAGAGTACAATAGGGAAGCAGACCTGCTATCAAAGACAACATTACATAAAAAAGCAGGCTTGATTACATACAACCAATCGTTGGATGGCCATGAGGGCCCCACACATACTATCAAAATATTTTAGGACTAGATGCTTTAGTTTTTGTCGGCAGATTCAGTATACTATCCAATTTTCTAGACCTTTTGTAGCAACAACTCTTGGTATTTTCTACATAACTTTGTTTACTTTTAATTAGACTTGTAGTAATATGAAATATCTTTCTCCCAACTCTGCTCTTTATCCTTCTAATTGGTTGGTAGACCAATTGTAGGCAAAATATATACTCGTCAGTTGTTTCATTCCGATGATGTATCCTGTTGTGAGAACACATTATATTATAAATATAATTGAGTAATTTTTTCTGCTAGAAAAAAAGCTATTAATGCATTATCCATACTCCATGAGAATTAATTAGAATGATTAGTTTCTCATGACCCTTGAATAGTTCACTTAACATTTATTGTATTAAGTGATTCTCACAAGTGTGGAAAAGTGAGATTGAGACTCACAAAATGCATAGCATCAATCATCATCTCTAGGACTTGTACATGGTAATCAAAACTTTTCAAGAAGGTCACCCATCCCAAGACTACTCTAGCTCAAGCATGTTTAACCATGGAATTTTCTCCATAGTTAAGCCAACTTAGCATGCTACCTCATTTGCAAACATTGGCAAGTATTGTGTCTATGAAGTATCCATTTAGAGCTCCCTTGACTCTTTTATTTAAGCTTTGGAGGGCTTTCGTAGTCCAACATATGAAATACCATTTTTGGAATTATTTGTATAATGTAAGTCATTAATGCATAACCCATGTCCCATGATAACTGATTAGGTGATGCTCACATGGGTGAAGAAGTAGGATTAAGACTGGCAAAATGAATTTCATAGCACCAATCATCACTTTCCCGTCTTTCACCCAATATCTAGAACTTCTCGAGAAGGTCGCACATCCCAAGAGTACTCTAGCTCAAGTGTGCTTAACCATGGAATTTTCCCCATAGTCAAACCCACATAGCTTGCTACCCCATTTGCAAAACCTTAACAAGTATTATGTCTCACTTAACACTCATTGCAATAGGCGATGCTCACAGGGGTGAAGAAGTGGGATTAAGACTAGTGAAATGAATTGCATAGCATTAGTCATCACCTTTGAACTTGAACCTGGTTACCAAAACTTCAGAAGTTTACCCATCCCACTATTAGCTCAAGTGTGCTTAACCATGGATTTTTCCCCATAGTCAAGCCCACTTAGCTTGCTACCACATTTGCAAAACCATAGCAAGTGTTGTACCTCACTTAACACTCTTTGCATCCAATGATTCTCATAAGGGTGAAAAAGTGGGATTAAGAATTGCAAAATGAATTGCATAGCATCAACCATCACTTTTGAGACTTGCACTTGATAACCAAAACTTCCCAGGAAGGTCACCCATCCCAAGACTACTCTGGCTCAAGTGTATTTAACCATAAAGTTTTCCCCATAGTCAATCCCACTAAACAAAATCCTTGCATTAATGACTTACATTAATGTAGAAATTCCAAAATTGATATTTCATATGAAAAAAATCTCGATAATATAGGTTAATATTAGCATTATGTCCAATCAATCAATTAATGTTTTGTAACATGTCCACCCTGTACTAAATTATAAAATAACATTTACAAAGCAACAAGGCAAAACCATTCTACTTGGAAAAAACATAAGATGTAAACATAACAAGATACCTTATGTTTAAGAGAAGATAAAGAATAACAAATAAGGCAGACATACCTCCATAATCTAGTGTGAATGCTACAATTGATATACATCACCAACTTAGATCTATCTTAACTCCAGATCTATTATGTGCTGAGAATGATTAAATCCTCCAAGGTGCAAACCTTTCCTCAAGTTTTTTCAATATATATATTTTTTTGTCTCAAGGGACTTGATCCCTCTCCATGTGAGTTAAGATAGATTTACTCTCTCTCTCTCTCTCTCTCTCTCTCTCTCTCTACACACATATATTTGTCTGTGTGTTAACTCCATATTGAGTAGGGAAGAAATTACACATCTCTATCATACTAAGTAACACATCATTTAAATGTTTTAACCATAAGAAATTTGTTACTTTCAATTGCTATATATATATATTTAATTTAAGGCGACATTGAAATGTTTTATTTATAATTGACATTGATTTTTTTTTTAAATATTATGTGTAAACTCCATGTTAAACATGAAAAAAATTACACATCTTCTTCATATTGAGTTGTAAAAATGTCTTTCAATACAAAATTACACATGATAATAACTCTTGAAATTCTTATCGCACATCCAAACTTAACACATAAATCTAAAATTTTGAATTAAAATATAAATTGGAATTCCCCTTATATGTAAAAATCCCATAGTTGTAATTAAATTAAACTCTAAAGATCCCCAAAACTTGTGATATGGGAAGGGGGTTTTGAGACTTGTATTACATTCCCTTACATGAATTCTCTAACGGTGCAATTAATATTAATTCTTGCATAACGACATGCCTTATAGTGGGCATTGACAATGTCTCAGCCTTGGTCTTTGTCAACTCCAACTTGGTAGAAATAAGAGTCTTATTCAAATAAACAAATATACCACCTAGTGTAATCTATTTATGAAAAAACTTCATGGAAATAATGTTCCTATGTCAATAGGACAATCATGTTAGATAAAAATATATAAAACTCGAGCATCTTTATCATGCCTTCCTTTGCATGATCGAATAAGGATGTGGATAGCCACCAATTGGCCATACAAGAGACCATGCCTATATAAGGTGGATATATGCTCATAGGATAAGTGGGTTAATATTTATTTATTTTTAATAAAAATATATATTTTAACTATTATTTTGATCAAGATCAAAATACGTATATGACATTTTATTAAAGCACGAGTCATAGAAAGTGATTAAGATGAGTTAATGAACTAGCATTTTGGGGTTGACACCTGACCATCAATAGCTAACATTGGATTAGTGATGTTGGGCTCCCACCCATTTTCCCTCCTTGAGATTATGAGGATTTTTAGTGTTAGCAATGGACAATGTCAATTATATAGGAATGTATCATTCTAAGGGGCATGTAGGGGATGCTAGTTATGGTGTCTCTATTGACACTTGTGGATAGCACGACCAACAATATATTGAGGTAGATATCTAGACCATCAAGACTCCGTTAAACAAGTAAGAGAGTTAGAAGGGGCTCTCTACTCATGGTGCATAATGCACCATGTCAAAACTTTGATAGTCGAAACAAATGTGCCATCTCCATTAATCCTCTAAACCTACGTTGTGAACTACAAATGAATATTCACACATATAAGGAAACCATCATACGAAGTGAAGAATTTACTATGTTGGATTGATGGAGTGCATTTACTAGGAGTTATGGAGTAATGGAGTGCATTTAATGACTTTCTTCACATGTGCTATATTAGGGGGCTATTATGTTGATTGATATTATGATATATTATGTTGCAACTCATTCCTCATTGTATTTAGAGGTTGTAGAGTGCATGGGAGACTACTGCTATGAGAGAGAGAGCCCCCTTTTCCCACCATGGGCAAGGGAGGTCTTTGCCTTTGTATTTTTCTTTGCAATAGTGTAGTATTTGATTAATTAATAAATGGATCTGGATCTTGTTTATGGTCTCTCCTTGTCTAATTTGTGTGATTATTATTAAATCTTCCATGGATAATGGCAGAACATGGTATTGGGTTTCTCATGATGCCTTAGATTGTCAACGTTTTGCACTAGCCAAGAAAGTGATGTACATTTTCTCTCCATGGAGAGTGAGCAATATAGAGGTCAATAATGTCATGGAGGTGGGAGTGCCACAAGAACTTGGAGTCTAGAGATTTTCTACCTCCACTTGAATGGTGTGCAACTATTACGGGTGGTTGATTGGTTTCTTTGCTTCAAAAAGTAGATCTGTGACCTTAAGGCAATAAATTCCTTTGAGATATATTGATATCTTAGAGGTGCACTGCTTATTTTTCAGATTTTATGCTTATGTTCATTTTCTAGGCTTGGTAATGGTTGTGTATTGATTATAAATGTCTATAGATGGGCTCTCTATGAGTTATGGTATTCTTCTAGTGATTCCTATTGAGTTTACATTCCATCTATTTGATGAAATTATTTTCTACCAAGAGAGGAACTGACAATAATGTGCTAGGATAGTAGGATCTTGTATCAAGATGATGGTAGCGTTCATATTTTAGTGAAAATGGGAGAGATAACATTTTCTTAAAAGATCATTTGTTAACATTTGAGCTTTGTTGGCAATTCCCTTCAATTGTTGGAGATTCCTATACAATTTACTACGAAGATAAGTTGGAGGATTAGCCACCCCCTTTACTAGGATGCATGTCATATTGAAGGTGTGGATAGGAAAACACTTGAAGAATGCATGCATAATAGATCATGCACACTTGAGTTTTGAATTTTAATTATGGATTCGATTGGAATGATTTGCATTGCCTAGGTATGCATTGTTGGGCATGTGCCCTGGAGAGTGGATTTTGTTGAAGTAGGTTATATATGGTATATCAATGTTAGCAATACATTTTCCCCTAAATGCACTCGATGTATGGTGCACATATTATCAATCTATTTGTATCTACATGCATAGGAGTGCATAATATCAATGTTAGGCACCTTGGGAAAATAGTTATGGGAAGAAACATGATTTACATAGCTTTAAGTGGTGCTTCATGTGCATGCAATGATGGAGGCTTCGTGTTTTTTCTTCATTAACAATGAGGTTCCCGACACCTTAAGGATGGGTCCAATATATTTTTCGACCTATCAGAGAGAGAACATGTGGTAAGCTCACATAGTGTGGCCATGTTTAACATGTTGACAATGGCCCACTGATTGGAAAAAAATTATCTTTCAAGTGTTGTTATTACATGTGGCTTTGTTGATGGAGGGGTGTGCTAATATCAGTGGGGCGGGGTGGTGTCCTCTAAGAAGTTGTGGCATGTACATGGAGGGTTGTAGGGACATATTATTATCCAACACTATATGTTATTTGGAGATGATGGAAGGTTGTGCTTCCATCATGGACGGTTGCAGTTTTCCTTTTGATGGTTATGTCTCCTCCTTGTGGTTGTGAGCTCTGTTGATGTTTGAACAACATCGGGAAGACATTCTTCCATATATATATATATATGACATGATATTTATAATACAAAGTATAAATATATATAATAAATATGTAGTTACTTATTATCCAAGGGACACATCCTTTCATGGATGGTCACCGTATGTTCTATATATATGGAATACTCATCATTGTAATAATATATTCATATACAATATCATGTCTTATGAAAATTCAACATGGTATCAAAGCGAGACTAGGCTTAACTCCCTCACAAGAGGGCCCGAGAAAATAAGAGAGATAGTTTGGCATGGTCCCTCTTCAGAGGGAGTGACGAGGTACATATGCACTGCGAGGTAGTGGATGTCATGGTGACATGTTGAAGCTATTTGAGAGCTACACACATGGCTTGGATGCATTCGTTGTGAGGTCATGTTGTACTATGGATATCCGATGAGTCTAGAGTGAAGTTTGTATACTTTAGAGACAAGCTTTGGCATGATGAAGAATGTGTCCCTCGTTGAGAGGGAGTGTTGATGTTTGAACAAAATTAAGAAGACATTCTTTCATATATATATATATATATATATATATATATATAATATATGACATGATATTTATAAATTTTTTTCCTTGGAAAAAAAGCGTAATTTTATTACTTAGGAACAAAATTACATTATGTATATACACCTAAAAGTGGTGTATTAGGTTACATTGTAGTCTTATAGTTGTATGTTTCTTTCTGTAGTTCAGAACTGCTTCTGTAGACTTTTGTTATGTTTACGTTTCTTCATCACATCTGTATGCCTGAAATATATAACTCTTATTGTTGATCAAATCAAACTCCCGTTCTTCCAAGAAGATGTTCAAAATCTAGAGATTTGTTCCAAAAAAGGACTGTGCCAATATTCATTTGATTGTTCATTATGTTGTTCAATTATTTTCCATTGTCCCACAGCCAAGTTGATCCCTTATTTCGACCTCTGGTCCGCTTCTTTATTCTTTTCCTTGTAGACATGTTGGCAATCAATGAAATCAAAATTTGTCTGCATTCATTGTATATATTCCACCAATATAGAAAGTCTTATGTTTAAACATCTCTGATTTCCTTTTATTCAATTTATAACATTTAATGAATCCCCATAAAATTTTAGTCTCCGACATCATTTTTCTATGGAAAAATCAATGAGTAGTTTGTAACTCATTAGTTCTGCAAAATTGTTTGTTCCTGTTCTGAGGCCTGAAATCAGGACAAAATAATGTTTGGAAGAGAAGTAGAGGAGTCCTCCCCCTCCATAGTGAGCTTGTTGTGAGGCTCCATAAAAAAGAACCCAGGGAGAAGTCCCGTCGAGTACTAAATCTTGCGTCCGTCTGGTGGGTGATCTGGGAAGAAACAGAGAGGAGGAGGGCAAGAGGGAAACCTTGTTTTCTATTGAGATCTCTGGTGGAAGAAGAACACCTTTAAAAATGATGGAGTTCTGTGAAAGCTAGATTCCCCAAATGACCAAGAGGGGGAGTGCTTTTAGGTGTTTGTAAGAATTATTATTCCACCACAACATCCAAGAATGATCCAAGTTCCTTCCTTCCCACAAGCACTATAAATTAAGCAAATTTGAAATCTCCATCCAGACTTTGTTGATGTAACTACAATTCAGAAATAGATGGGTAGAAGATTATTCTTTTGTTTTTCAAGGAGAACACCATTCAGGTCTGACAAAATTCAGTTTTTGAAGGTTATCCCAAGTCAGGACCTTGTTTCGAAGGACATTCCACATGAAGAGTCTGGTTTTTGCCAGGATTTTAACTTTCCACAGTTTATTCCACCACCAAACAGTCTCCTGTGTAAAAAGGTTTGAATGACACTTTAAGTAACCTAGTTTGGGTGTGTAGGATCCAGAGGGTGAAGAATACAAAATTAGTTCATCCTCAGAGTCTAAAAGACAGATTTGTGCTAACTTAAGTTCATGGATAAAGAGTTCCAGTTCTTGTGACTCTTCTTCATTGAGTCCCAAACTGAAAGGGTCCTTCCATCCCTGAGCCCAAAGCGTGGAGCGGTTGGAGTCTTCCAAGGAACTTAGGAAGAAGTATTCCTTGGAATGTAAAGACTGTATTAATTGTTCAGTGAGTAAATGGTTCCCAACACTACCTGACCAGGGATCCAATCCTATCCTGAGTATGTTTCCATTTCCAATAGTCCAGGCTAAACCACTTTCTATAATTGGAAAAACATTTATGATAGCTTTCCAAATCACTGAGGCTCCTTTCAATGATTTTGGTTGGCTTCTTATCCATGCCTCTAGAGAATCTGGTGCAATGTACTTTTGTCAGATAAATTTAGTCCAGAGACTAGAAGTATTAAGAAGACGCCACCCTCCCTTTGTTTTCAGTGCTTTTGAGAAAGTGGAAGGTGTTTTTCAGTGCCCAACCACCCAAAGCCTTTGGTGTGACAATTTTCTCCCATCGGACCCAAGGAGTTACATGTGACTTTGATTTTCCACTCCAGAGGAACTTTGAGGTAAGTTTTCTTGCAACATTCAGAATTCCTTTAGGGACCCAAGAGAGAGACATCCAATAAACAGGGATGGCTTCCAAAACTGATTTTACCAAAACCAATCTTCCTGCTCGTGACAACCATCGGTGACTCCAAGAATTTATTCTTTTATCCAAATTTTGTAGGAGCCACTTCCAATCTTCTTTTCTATAGTCATTGGGTTTTAAATTAAAACCCAAGTACTTAATACCTTCCTCTAAGTTCCTTCTTTCGAAGGGGAAGTAGGTGGTGTTGGATAACTCTTCTTCTTCCGAAAGAAGAAAAGTAGTGAGTGACGATTTTCGTTCATTTATTAGCATCCCTGTAGCTTTAGAAAAGAGTGAGAGAATGTCCATTAGAGTCTCAACTTCCCTTCTTGTCCCTCCACTGAAGAGTAAGACATCATACACAAAGAGGAGGTGTGTAAGGGACATAGTCTGTGAGAATTTGATCCCCAAAAGTTCACCTGCATTCGTACTTTGTGTAAGGGCTCTGTTGAGTCCTTCTGCAACCAAGAGAAAGAGGAGTGGTGACAAGGGGCATCCTTGTCCGAGCCCTCTTTAAGGAGAGAAAAAGGGGGAGGCTGAACCATTTATTAGTACTGCAAAGGATGATGTAGTAAGATAACTCATGATCCATGAAATAAATAGAACTTCAAAGCCTAAGTGGGTCAATAGTAATCAAATATACAACCAACTAACTTTGTCATAGGATTTTGAGAGATCTATTTTTAACACTACCCCTTTTAGTTTTCTGGTCTTCATACTATGTAATTCTTCTTGGGCTATTCCTATAGCTTCATGTATCTGTCTCCCTTCCAAAAACCCAAAATGTTGTTCTGAGATATTCATTGAAAGGATTTTTTTGAACCTTCAAGCTATAATTTTGGAGACGATTTTGTAGGCACAGTTACAAAGTGACATGGGTCTGAATTCATCCAAAGTCTCTAGATTATCCATTTTTTGGATGAGAGCAATGAAGGTGGCATTTAAAATCTAAGGGATGTGGCCTGAAATCCTTGTATCCTCCACCATTTTCAGTGGATCAGTTCCTATAATTTCATAGCATCCCAAGAAGAATTCTATAGTCCATTCGTCTGGGCCTGGACTTTTATCTTTTTGAAATATGTGTAGTACTTCTAGAAGTTCTTTTTCTATAATTTCACTCATCAGAAGACAATTATCTTCCTCTTCTACAAATCTTGGGAAGTATTGTGCCACTTTGACTACTTCCTCTATATTAGCTTGGTTGTCTGCTTTAAAGAGGTTTTTGAAGTAGTTTTTCCTGAAGAGTGACATCCCTTCAAAGGAACTTTCCGAGTTTCCTTCTTGATCTTTTAATTTCCAAATGGTATTGACATTTTTCCTTCCCTTGGCATAAGCTTGAAATAACTTTGTGTTTTTGTCTCCACTTTCCAGCCAAATAGCTCTGCTTTTTAACCTCCAAGTTTCTTCAATTTCTTTGAGCATCTTTACCCTCTTTTTTTCAAGATGTAGTAATCTGAGTTTTGATTCTGTAGTGCTCAATAGATCCTGCTCATCATCAGAGAAATTTTTAAGCTCGATTTTGATTTCTTTTAACTCTTTATCCTCTCATTTTCTTTTTTGGATGGCCCAAGGTTTTACAAAATATTTGATTCTTCTTAAATTTCTAGTAAACTGATAAGCTTTTGACAGTGAAATGTCTTGTCGAAAGGGAATCTAGTGCTCCTTAATTAACTTTAAAAAGGAGTCATCTTCTAGCCACGTCTTGTTGAATTTAAAAGGGCTAGTTGGTTTTTCATAATCCTGTCTGAGCTCTAGAAAGATAGGATGATGGTCTGACAATCCTCCAAAGCCGATCCACTACTTGATGGTCAAGGAGTTGTTCAAAAGAGTGTTAGTTATCAAGAATTGATCAAGTCTTTTTTCCTCTCCAACAGTTCTGATCCTATTATTCTTCCAAGTTGGTTTGAGAGAAGGTGGAGCTAGGTCTGAAAGAGATGCTTCTGTAAATTTGTTACTAAAGTAGTCCGCCAAAGGATCAGGTCTCGCACTATCCCCCCAAATTTCTAAGGGGCCCAAGGAGATATTTAGATCCCCCCCTAATATAAGTAGTTCATTGAAAAAGGATTTATTGAGGAGTGTGTCCCAGTAGGGTTTCCTATTCAGATAAGGTCCATAAATGTTAAGTAAATGGACAATATCTTTTATTGTAGGGAAGAGAAAGGTAATCCCAATGCCTGAGTCCAAACCCCAGGTAGTTATAACTTGTACTTTTTGAGAGTTCCAACCAGTGGCCAATCCTCTAGATCTTCCCATAGCATCCACCGTCGTGAAATTCCACCCAGGGAGTAAGCGTTCCAAGCTAGATTTTACCTCCTCCCCAGTTCCTAGAGTCTCTTGTAGAAGCATAAGGTCCGGGTGTTCTGTAGAGACCACCCTTTTTAAGGAAGATTTTTTATGGGCTCCTACCAAACCCCTGCAAGTGAAGGACATGATCTTCATGAAGATGTCTTGCCTCAGGGCTTCGCTGATCTAAGTGCCCGTTCAATAGATTGTTGTGTTCTGGCCAAAAGATCCAATCTGGCCTTTGTTTGTGCTTTATAAAGGAAGGATTTTCTCCCCCGTCCTCCTCTATCAAAAGAGGTAATCTCCTATTTTCCCAGTCCACCAACGACTTTTTTTTGGGATCTTAAGAAATAACGAGTAGAAGAGGACTTCACCGACTGAGAAGAGGAGGAAGAGTTTTCTTCAAGGATGCAAAGTCTCTTAGGGGGGGGAGGAGAATCCAAAAGGGCAGGATCAAAGGATATGTCCTGACTGGCCATGCAAACATTTATGGATACAACATTAAGTGATAAGTTTCTTAGAGCCTCCATCCAATCCTTACCCTCTAAAGACAAATTATTTATTAAAATAGTAATAGGGGGAAGGGGACAAGGAGTAATACCCAAGGATCTAGGAACCGCCAAGTCTGGGTCTGTTGTAGAAGAGCTTGTAATCTCAAAGTGTCCTTCAATCGCCCTTTCAAGGGTTGGCGAGTGATCCAGTTGGATATTTTCAACTGTATCCTTCGTAGTAGGCCCTAGTTCCGACGGGCTAGAAGGAGTTTGTTTCAGAAAATATTTTTGTCTTTTGCTGTGTTATGGGGAGGAGGGATTTAACTTTTCTCTGTAGAAGGAACCCCCTTTTGTTCTTAAAGGAAGATGACATGATTCCACCAAGTGCCCATACTTGTGCCATCGACGACATATGAAAGGTATATTCTCATAATCCAATAATTGAGTATCTGTATATCCTTCCCAAGTAAGGTCAATCTATTCTCCTAACCCCTCCCTGACATTTAGATTAACCAGAATTCTCACAATTTTCCTTTGTTTTGTTTTTTCAAAGGATAGGTCTGCTTCCAAGAACTCCCCCAGAAAATTTCCAATAGCTTTGAAATAATCCAGTGCCCAAAACTGTAGAGGAAGGACTGGAAAACAGACCCAAATAGGAATCTTGTCCATTTTTTCCTTAGTGGTGTCAAAAAGAGGACTCCACGGCTTCAGCAACATAGGGGAAGAATTTATACTCCAATTTTTCCCTAGTACCCAATTAGTATCCTCCGGCCGAGTGAATTTGAAAGCAAACCAATTTCGGCTTAATTCAATGACTTCAGGAGTATAACCCAGGTCTTCTTTCCAAGCCAACTCTGTCCAAGAAACTATGGTTTTAAGGGCAAAGAATCTGTCGTTGGATCTCCCAACCAGTGTTTGGTTCACCATTTGCACCACATTGTTCATGCCGAATTCTCTCCCTAGTAGCAGATTGCCCACTTTCCCTTTGGAGGAGGGTCCTTTCCTTTTCCTTTTAAGTCGTCCTCTGTAAAAATCCTTATCGTCCCACGAAACCTCTGGTCTGTTCTACGAGGAAGGTATCCTCTTGTTTAGTGAAAACCCTCATTGCTCTTCAACATCTAGATGGGCCGAGATAAATCCCTGTGGAGGGGAAAGACCCAAACCCTTACGAATGGAATCCAAGACAATGTTTTTGACAGTCTGTGCTCCTTTCTCCACCAATCCACAACCAGAAGTTTTTGAGTGTGGTACTACTTCTTCTTGTGTTAGCCAGTATAAGTCTGGGTCTACAGGAGAATCATGGACAATGAGGAAGCTATCGGGAGAGAGGGGGTTCGAAGCTAGATACTCCGTAAAGGTTCCAAAACTTCCCGTGAAGACGTCCGATCCTAGTGGTGAAGAGGGTGGGGTCGGGAGTGTTCCTGAGAGTGGAGATGAAGGTTTGGGAGACAGGAGGTGGTCAAGTGGTGAGAAGCCAACTGTCATGAGCCCCATAGGAGATTCATAACCGCAACAGGTGGAGAGAGAGTCTAAACCTTTGTCAATGGCTGACCTAGGTGACTGGGAAACCGGGGCAGTTACGAGGCTGTGGTGGTTTAGCAGGAGCAGACAGGGGAGGCGTCGGTCAAGGGGGAACCTAGGGTAAAAAAGGTGAACCGGTCCAACATGATATTTATAATACAAAGTATAAATATATATATAATAAATATGTAGTTATTTATTATCCAAGGGGCACATCCTTTCATGGATGGTCACCTTATGTTCTATATATATCGAACACTCATCATTGTAATAATATATTCATATACAATATCATCTCTTATGAAAAGTCAACAAGCTCGACCTGGATTTAATGTACCTTTGGGATTCTATTTTATGCTTATTTTTATATTTTTCTATATGTACTTGGGTTGTATTTTTATGAAGAATAAATGATGTAATGAGTTTATGAATTCATAGCATTGGTGTCTCTTGGTAGTTGTCGAGTAGTGCTATGTGGCATGATCGCAACTTATACTTTTCCATTGGGAATTTTTTGCACTACCAGCATGGAAAGAAGGACATGGGAGTTTTTCCCTCCATTATCACTATGAGATGGGATAAGTCCAATTTTGGCCCTTAGTGCGATGTTCCCACCTGCTTGTAGTTGCCTCGTGTTGAGATGATCTTTCAAAACTTATCAATGTCAATTCAATGTAGTGTATGGGTCTCGATTGTTGTTGACCAAGGCTAGGTGTTGCAATCAAGCTATTTTACATTGATGGGGTCTACACCATGATTTCAATGAGTTTGGCTTTGACTTTTCAAGCATGCAAAGCAATTGATAACAATAGATCTGGTATACTTAAACTTGGTTGTTGAGATTGATATAGAGACTCACCTATTGATGCAAGGATATTTTCTATTAGTAATATGGAGCACCATGCATTTAGTGTACCTTTCCTTAATTACACATTTCCCTTGGTTCAATTTTTAGCTTCAAATGTTTTTTTAGGAGCATAGACATTAGGGCTAGCCACCCTAGTTATTGCACTATCTTTCTTGGTGGAGTAGATTTCTTTTGGTGAATGAAGATAGATATGGTGACCAACACTCTTGAGGAGCGAGTTAGTAAAGTTGAGTATGTTTTCATGTACTTTTGGACAATTTTGGTGATGGTTTGATGTGCGAGTTACCCCTAGAGTTGAAGCCCAAAGAGAGGAGCATATGCTTTTGATTTGGTTGGTTGCAACAATCGTGATTTTTCGTCTAGAGGGAACTTTCACACTTGAATTGACTTGAGGATGAGTCAACAATAAAGTGGGGAGCTTGTTGGTCCCTAGTTGCATCAAAATGCATTTATTTTCGTACACATGATTTGTTAGTTATCCTTTAAGTTAGTGGGGATACTGAGGTTTTATGGAATTAATAACTTAGGGGCATAATGCATTTTTAATGTATTATAAGTTATGGAGTGATGAAGTTCATTTAATGAGAGCCCTCCATGGGCACTATATTAGGGATCTATTGGGTTGATTAATGGTGTGATATATTGTGTTGTAACTTTTTCTTTATTGTATTCAAGGTTGTGGAATGCATGAGAGTCCTTTGTATTTGGTTTGTAATTACTTATTCTTTAATTAATAAATAAATGGATTTGGATCTTGTTTATGGTTTTTCCTTGTCAACTTGTTATGACTATTGCTATATATTTCATGGATTAACGATGAAATATGGTATTAGTTTTCTCTCGATATCTTCGGGTGTCAATGTAAAGCTATTTTTTTTTTGTTTTGACCTAAGATTTCACGATTTATTGAGATTGACACCCAAAACAAGGTTTGTATTAGCCATCTATACTCATCACTTGGTTTATACTATTGAATGTCTTAGTATGACTCACAAGTTCTGTGACAACTCAGGACCAATTAGTTTGAATGAGGTGGAGACAAATTCTGCTTTGAAATATTTATTTGAAATTAATGTGCATGCTTAGAATGGATGGATTAACATGGAATGCAAGCATAATAATTACCACTTGATCTAGTACATGCTTTCTTTGTATGATGACACATTGGTATGTGTTATCTTTGTACCATGACATTGCTCCTTATGCTTTTTGTTGAGTAGACAAGCCAACCTTAGTGGATGAGGGATAGTCTTGAGGATTGTCATTAATGACTAAGGTACGCCGAAAGGGATAATTGGAAAAAAGGGTAATTGGCATCAACATAGCAGGTTAATAGAGGATTTAGAAAGGGTAATTGGCATTAACATAGAGGAGTTACAGGTATGTTGGGTTTGTCGATTCAAGTCACCGTTAGTAGGTCGAATTTGTCATGATGTGTTTTAGACTACATTTTGACTAAGAGAATATACATGACTCCCAACTACAATGTAACTAACCATATAACCATTCCACTTTTGAAAGATAGGTATCTGTGAGCTCATAATGAATGGGCATTTTTTTTTATGTATATATGGGGAATGGATGATGCTTCTTCTTGGTTGTTGATTAGTCTTGGAATATATGTAAGATTCATGAATAGTTTTTGAATGACTACAAGAAAATATTTTTTTGTGGTTGTTTGGGTTTTATGATTTAAAATATGATTTTATGGAAAGTATGGTTTATGAACTGGTTATTATTGCTTATTATGTTTTCATGTTTTATACACACGCAAAGAAAATTTCATGGGTTCTCTTCTCTTCCTTGAAATATTTGGATGGAGGGCACCTTTAACTCAAGCCACAATAACAATTATTGAATTAATAGGACTCAATTGAACTTAACTTAAATTAGACTAGAATTGGAGACCTCGTGGCGAACTCCAACTTGAAACAATGAGTACAAATCGATTCAACTAAGTCACTTAGATATAAATATATATTTCTAAAATAAATATAGCCCATCACTTTCTAGAATATTAAGCATTCCAAGTGAGGATGTTGGTATCTTGTCAACAACCCTCTAATTTTTATTTTTATTTTTGTAATGGCGGAATCAACAACTCGCGGTTCTCGTACGTGCGTGACACGGGGTCGATTCTCGTCCACTACCTCTATAACCTACAGGTGCGTCCACATAGCCCGTAAGCATGGGGCACGAGTAAATCAGGGTGAGAATCGAACTTGAGACCTCCTTTTTACATATTTCCTTCCATTTACATGACACTTGCCAATCGGTCTACTCCCCTGCGAGCAACAACCCTCTAATTTATGATCTCTTCCTAGGTTTTCTGAATGGAGGACATTAGTAAGAACCAATTGAAATACCCATCAATAACCCCTATGAACTGAATGGGAGTTGATCTCAATACCTCTATAAACTTTCGCACAAGAACATCTATCAATTGAGTTAACATTTGGGGCTAATATATATCCAAAGAAAAATGTTTACTCATTTTATTACAAGATTGTAAACGAGTACAAATATTTTCCTTTGGTTTTGTGCAAATTTTGAGATTCATTTTTCTTTCATCATACGACATCGCCATGAGATATCTACAACATATAAAAAGAGGTACCACCTTATCAGTAGGAGATCCCTAGTCATAGCTTAGAAAATAAGGACTTCTATAACTGGACTTAAAACCATAAAGTAATTCCAACTCCCATTTTGGAAATGCACATGGAAAATTATAAACATATGTTTCCATGTATGATGTGTTTTTCTTCTTCAAAAGTAGGCAAAAATCTGTCAAAAGACATCATAGGAGCATAACTGCCTTGTCTTTTTTTTTTTTTTTTATCACAAGTGTCTTAATCATATGGTTCCCCTGTAGGAGACCTAACCCCATTTTTTGCGGTTTGGAACAAAAGTATATTTAGTGCCTAATAACTACATTCCATTGATAGATATCCATGTAGGCTTCCACTCCTATGAAATGGTCTTTT
>ML780691.1:20708-57732 GCA_009831015.1 Picea engelmannii | reverse complement strand
ATATATATATATATATATATATATATATATATATATATATATATATATATATACCATTTGAGATGGGTTTTTAATTATATGTATAGATTTGTTTTGGAATAATATTTTTTGTGGAGATATATTAGAGTTTATATATATATATATATATATATATATATATTTTTTTTTTGGAATAATATTTTTTTAGAGACACGGTGGAGTTTTTAGTCTACCGTCCAAATAAATAAAAATAGTCCTCATATTGAATGAGTGGAAAAGTGGTTGGATTTAAACATTTGTAAAGTGGTAGCTATGCGTAGGACTTGTATTAAAGGCTTGCAATGTAAAGTGTTCATATTGAGGGACTGGTTAAAGTGGTTGCTTTGGGTAGGATTTTTATTAAAGGTTTTTAATGTGAAGTGGTATTATTAAAACAATGGTAAAAGTGGTTGGGTTTAAACATCTGCAAAGTGGTGGTTTTGTGTAGGACTTGTATTAAAGATTTGATGTACTTGGAGTATGTAAATTATAACTTGCGATATAAAGTAGTTATAATTATGTTTTGTGTGGTTGTAAATTATAATTGGTAATATAAATTAGTTACAATTTTTTTAAATAAATAAAGAATTTTAATAGGTTCAAAATATTTTGGGCTATTTTGAGTTATAATTAGTGAAGTAGGGTCATTTTGTCAATTATATAAGTAGTTATAAAGTGTTTTGAAGTTATATATATATATATATATATATATATATATATATATATATATATATATATAATTTTACATAGATGAACGATATACAAAGATACAGAGACGAACCTGGCTCTGATACCAAAATTTTACATAGACGGACCATATACAGAGATACAGAGACGAACCATATACAAAGACGAACCATATATGCAAAGATCTTACTATTTACACTTGAGATCAGTGTTTTTCATTCACAGTTCACAAGATCCCGAAGGCGAGTGATAGTGAAGAGGATACACACTGCCCGACTTACTCACAGACTCCAAGACTCTAAGACTCAGACTAAGCTCTCTCTCAGACTCGAATGAATCAAATGAGAGGGGTTGAGCCTTATTTATACAACTTTAAGCAGGTTACCGGTCAATACAAACTGGCAACTGCCGGTAGCAAAAGATTCCATGAAGTGGATGGGGCAGCTGTGGACAACAGCTGTTATCTCGTCCCTTGGAGGCTCGGCCATATGGGGACCCATACCAACTTTTACGGAATGAAACTGACAAAAGTAATTATTCCTAGTCACATGAATACACTGTGGAGTTCTACAGGAACCCACAGAACTGTCGGGACACCACTGTCGGCCTGATAGACATGAAAACAAAATCTTTATTACAAAGTGAGGCAGCTAGGCCCATCATGCTTCCATTCTGTTTATTATATTATATTCAGCTATAGAATCAAAAGAAGCGTCACTATCATAACCAAAGTGACTACTGGGAGGAGAGCTGTGATCACTTGAAAAAGGTGGAAGCCAGCTGAAACATCTGTAGAAAGGGGAACCTTTCATAGCTGGAATAAGCTCATCTTCCGGTATGCATAAGTCACCAAAATAATCACTAGTGACCTTAAAGGACTGAGACTGAGGTGGCTCAGTCTTGTTGAAATGTAAGTCACTGCCTATAAAAGAGAGGTTAAAAGTAAACCATCCTTCATGATGTGCAACTTGTTGAACTTCAGCTTGAAACCATTGGATGAAAGCTTCTTTACTGGCGTCAAAGAAATCAACATCTCTGGGACAATATGTCCAGAACAGTATATATAACCATCCAGACCAAAAATAATGATAGTCTTTGAAGGGAGAACATTCAAAAGTAATCCAACAAGATCCATCATATTTTGTTTGTAGCATGATTTTGCAGTAGTCTTCATATGTTATGTCTGGAGTATATAACACTATATATACTTGTCCTTGATATGGTCCTCCAGTCATTGTTCCTCTAGCAATATTATGACTGCTTCTGAAATAACTGTTATAGGACTGCAAATGATTATATGACTGTACCCAGTTACTTAGTATCTTTATACATTCTGGGCTAGACTTTATACAACATACTAAGCAATCAAAACAGTAACAATATTTACAATTGTCACACACTAGGATCCATTTGAACCCTGGTGGTGGAGCATTCCTTATGCTCAAGGAGGATGAAGCCATTTAATTGTTTTATCCTTATTTGGAGCTGCTTCTCTAGTAAGCAAATCAACAACACAATTATCTTTTCCTGGCTTGTATTGGATTTCAAAGTCAAATCCGTCAAGCCACAAGCTCCAGCGCAAAATCCTGTTATTTCCCTGTTCAAGCAATCTTTGATTAGATAACATTCCTTTCATATGTTTCAGGTCTGTTCTAACAATAAAATGCACAGGTTTTAGAAACATCCTGAATTTTTTGATGTCGTTTTTAACAACCAATATTTCTTTGTGAGAGGAAGGATATCTTGATTCTGTATCACTGAAGCATCCAGAAGTATAGATACAAACTTCTTCCAGTTTAGGACCATTTTTCTGCAGAAGAACTGCTACCCATGTTTCATTGGAGGCATCAGTCTCAAGAATAAGTTGTAGAGTCATATCTGGAAGATACAATTTTGGGAGATTCTGAATCTTCTGCTTGATGATCTAAACAACTTGAGTCATTTTATAATTCCATGGTATTATTTTGCTCAGTCTCTTCTGAAGTATCCGAACATCTTTGGCCTGATTCTCATAGAACTGTCGGATATAATTTAAACAACCAAGGAACCTTTGTAGCTGCTTTTGATCTAGTATTTCATCAGGGAACTCTGATAGTTTTTTCAAGACATGATCCTAGAGTTCTACTTCTCCTTTGGAAAGTATTAATCCAAGATATTCAATATTAGTTTGTGCCCAACATAGCTTAGTACGGATGAGAACTAAACCATGTTTATACAGTAAATCATAAACAACCTTTAAATGTTGTACATGTGCTTTACAATCAACAGAGCAAACTAGTAAGTCATCAATATATACAATAACAAAATTCAAGTGTTTGAAGATATCGTCCATCCGTTTTTGGAATTCTGATGGAGCGTTCTTCAACCCAAAAGGCATTACTCTCCACTGGTATTGTCCATGAGGAACAACAAATGCAGTTTTATATCTATCCTTAGGGATAATCCCTACTTGCCAAAATCCGCTCTTCAGATCAAACTTGTTGAATATGTTACACTTCCCAATCTTAGAAAATAATAACTCTTTGGAAGGCAGAGGAAATCTAATAGGTAGGAGAGCATCATTCAAGGCTCTATAATTTATAACCATTCTTGGTTTTCCTCTTTTCTGCTCACTATGTTTATTGACATAAAAGGCAGGACAAGCCTAAGGGCTTCTACTGACTTCTATTAATTTTCTTTCTAATAATTCAGATATCTCCTTTTGGCAGTATTCACATTCAGTAGGAGACATATGATTAGCAGAGGCCTTTTGAGGTCTGGGAATATAATCTTCCTTGTATGGGAGACTCACAAAGTACTGCTCTCTGGTCCAGAAAGCATCAGGATAATCTGATTTACAATCAGATTCTATCTTTTCTTTAATATCTTTTATTATCTCCATCCCATGTTTTTCAGCATGTCCAATGATCTTTTGGATACGTACTAAACTGCTTGCAGATTTTTCAACTTGTTCCAAATATTTATTTACTGCAATTCTTGATTCATACGAGGACTTACTTGGAATCTTCATAGTTTTGCCTGAAATGTTAAACTGTACAAAAACATTTCCAACAGTAAAGGGCAAACACTTATTTACAAAATCTTGTCCCAATAGTATATCTGCACCAGTGTCAAAACAATATAGAGTAACGAATAACTTCTCTTCCTGTAGGTAAATGGAGAAATCTGGGGCGATGAATTTAATCTTTAATTCTGTTTTGTTGACAGCTCTAAAAGATATATCTACAGGCTGCCAATAATATGATGGTAAAGCTCCAAATTTTGCACAGGAATTCATAGCACCCGTATCTACTTGTTCATCTAAAGTATATTGCATATAACCTTGGACTTTAATATTTACATAGATTACTAATCTGTCATCTAAGCTTTTGAGTAGCTTAGATTCCAATTGTTCTATTTCTGACTCTTCATTAAACATCTCTTTTTCTATCTGTTCATCTCTTTTTGTCTTGATATAGTTTAATTCTTCCTTTTGTAATTTCAGGCTTTTCCACAACTCTTGCACTAATGCTTCCTTTTCTCTTACAGTTTCTTCAAGATAGAGAATAGTATTGTCTAAGGATTCTGAGTCTGTAGTAATTTCTTGAATTGGTTCAGAAATCTTGACAATGGATTTTCCTTTACTTTTTGATTTTGACATAGAATTTCGAAGGAAGTCAGCATCAATGGGTGTGTAATGGTGGATATTCACCACGCTTGGCTGCTGGAGATCACTAATTTGATCAGTGAGGCAAGCCAGCTGGGACTCATAGCGGTCTAAAAGATGAAATTGTCTAGGAGTCAGGGCAGATATTTTGGATTGGAGGGCAGCCTTCTGTTGTAGAAGGGCAGTGATGTCAGTGAAGGGAGACATCATTTTAATTTCTAAAAAATTGAGTGTGTCTTCAAGTGGAGATAAGTCTGACTCAGGCTCAGAGATTGGGTTGGAAAGAGAATCATCAGAAAAGTAGTCACTATCGTCTGTGACTGATAGGTATTCACCATCTTAACGGTTTTCAACTAGTTCCCATTCAGTTGGATCATAACCGTAGAGGAAGAGATCCATAATTTTATTCTGGAACTTAGTCTTGGACCGCAAAGGACACTGAGAAGCCCAGTGGCTAGGATTTTTTCATATAAAGCAGGAAGACTGCTTTGCTTTTGCATTTTGGGGCCGACGTTTAAAAAAGGCTTTCTTCTTAAATTGACTATTTCTGGAAAATCTCCTAGGATGTTTGCGTTTAAACTGCTTCTTTGAAGTAGTACAATCAGAGCAATTACATCCTTGTTTGCAAGAAGACTTTGTTTTCTTCTTCTTATGACAACCAAAACTCGATGTTTCAGTGAATACATCACAAACAGAGGAATCAAAACCCAATTGTTTCTTGATAGATTTATTCATCTTCTTTCGAAGACATTCTTTTTGCAAGGCGGTTACTATTTGCTCTTGCAAACCAGCTAGAGATAATTCAGAGATATCAATCTCTATGTCTTCTAATCTTTCTCTAACTAGTTCTGGTATTTTTCCAGGCATAGCAGATAAATACTTTCGTAAATAAGCTACATTCTTTGGATCAGGTACCTTATACAAAATATCTTGCATGGTACAAAAGAATTTAGGGAGTTGGGAAATATGACATAACTGTTGATTCATGTACAAATATGCAAAATGATTTGTATCTAACTTGATATCTCCATAAAATTCATGAATAACAGCTTTAACAAGCTCATCTATAGGTATTTCATGGTTCATTATTCTAAGCTTGCTTTTGGGAGCAACCCGATCCCACCAAATTCCTAGATTTCCAGTGAATCCCCAAGTCAATCTTAGAGCTAAATCACTCCAAGTAACTTTGTCTTTAAACATCATCTTCTGGGTCTTAGCCCAGGCATTCCATTTTTGGATCATCATCATTATATTTGTTTTAGATTTGCAATTAACATTGGAGATAGGTGCACTCTCTATGTTAGAAGAGGAGAGTGTTGGATGATCTTGATCCTGATGGGGTCTCTTAGAAGTACCATACTTTGCATTATACCATTTTTCCCAAGCAGATTGATAAGCAGGGCCTGTTGAAGATTCACCTTCTGATGGATTTTGTGCTTGAGAGGGATCTATGTTAGCAGAACTTCCTTCTTCTCCGCCAATAACTTTGAGAGAAGGGACTCTGGCTATTCTGTTCTTCTTAATTTCATCTTCTAATGTAGAAGATTGAGTTCTAACTAACTCTATCTTATGAACAACGATTTGAAGAACTTCAGCTATCCTGGCCAAAGTATGATTTGGGACTTCGGCTACTAGTTGTTTAAGAGTTAGTTGTTTATGTTCTTCTTTTGGGCTAGAAGAACCAAACCATTTGAAGGAGGCATCTCCTTCTATTTCAGAGATCAAAATGGGAGAGGAAGGCTTCAATTCTTCCTCATATGAGTCTTTCAAACTAAAAACAATAGTTTGAATTATTTCTAACTTCTCAAGAATAGTCTCAAGTTGTGACTTCATTTGTTCTTGATTAGATTCTAAGGAATCTATTTCGGGATGCAAACCATTCAGATGAATTTTGGTTTGTACCAAGTCTTGTGCTATATCATCAATGTTTTGAGCAAGACAAACAGACTGGTAATTTGCATAATTTTGAAGTATTACTATATCTTGAGGAGGATCAACATCTGCCTTTCTGTATTTGATGAAGTCTAGATTTGCTACCATATCATTCTGGAATTTAGGGACATGGTTTCCAGGTCCAAGATTTCTGTATGGTAGTTCAGGCTTCTTATCCCTACCACTTCTAGGCAAAGGGGCATTCATCATTTTGATCATAGGGATGGCTAGACTTTCACATTCAGAGCAGTTAGGATGTTGTCCATTATGTTCTTGTTTAGACTGGTAAGTTCTGAATGTTGTTGGAGCAGATGGATAGTGAGAAGTATCTATATTTACAGCGGAATCAAAAGAGGGTTCTTGGGTTGGGAATTGCTTTTTACAGTAGTAACAGTTTTTAGAACCTTTCTGATGGGTTAATAAATGATCATTTAATTTAGAGTTACCTAATATTGGTCTATATACAAGAGTTTTTCTAGGAGAAGATAGATATCTAGCAGAGGATACTCTAGGATTGGGGTCAGGAGTACTAGCTGTAAGGGAGGACATCTGTCTATCCAGATCTTGTATTCTAGTACTCTGAGATCTTCCTATTTTGAGAACATTTCTTCCTGCAACATTAGTCTCGAATTTGAGTTCTCGAGGCATAGGAGGTGTAATTCTGGAAGAAATAGGCTCATACTCTACAGACCATTCTTCAATTTCTGTGAGTTTAGCAAAACCAAGAGTAAGGGGCGAAACATTTCCAGGGCCAACCACCACGCTTTCAGTAGTAGCGCGCTTCAGGAGTTTAGGATTTAAAGCAGGGATAGTGGTAGAGACGAAGCGTAAGCAAATGGAAGAATGTAATTGGGCAATTTTGGATCCTTCAGCCATATTAAAACCCAAAAACTGGACATACGGTTGCAGCAGGGTATTGATGTAAGGGTCTGTAAGAGAGACTTGAAATCTTGGGAGTGTAGATGACCATACTGGTCCATTATGTAATGGAGCTTGGAATCCAGAAATTAAGGCGTCAGAAAAAGTATTATGTCTAGAATCAATAATACAGGTAAGAACAGAGGTATCTAGACCAGGTCTGACTAAAGGGTTGATTCCAAACTGAATTAAACCAAGATGGACATATTTGTAACCATTTTCAAGACCCCAATCTATATCGGCTTGTTGGATCAAAGGAATCTGATAAATAGTTTGTCCAAGAGAGAGAGGAACATTATTGGAACAATATCTAAAAAGAGTAGTAGCACGGAATTTGAACATAGGAAGGTCATAAATCTTGACAGGCTCAATTTCAGGCATACGCCAGTTTACATCTGGCTCATATTCTTGAACTATCAACCTAGTATTATAAAGTGCTTTAGATGAAGAAGAAGACTGACTAAGAAAATGAGAATACCATTTAGATGGTTTATATTTAACATCAGCAGATAAATCATAAGAACTCTTGTCATTCTGTGAATCCATTTGAAACTACTGCAACTTTTGACAGTATACTTAGAGTATTGTAGGTAAGCAAATATATCAAGTGGTAAGACCAAACTTACAATGGGAAAAGGACTATGCAGCACCAACGCCTTCTTCGGCAACAAAAGATGACTTACTGTCCTACAACAATGCTGGAGACCACTGTCAAGAAGATCACGTCACTCAATACTGAATATTTTCACATCTCGCAATCATATACTTCAGACACAAGGCTCATTCCAAAGTAGAATCACTTCACAACAGTATTCTTTTATTAATCAACTGATCTCAGGATTACAATAACATGCAGGAGGCATGAAATACAAACTTATAAGCTATAGCTGCACAGAAAAGTAGGGATTTTAGTCTTATGTCTTCTCATACAAGAAGATTAGACAGGCTCCTGGCCGACTGCTCAGGCATAAACTAGCTTATTGACACAACACTTATGGCTCTGATACCAAATTTTACATAGATGGACCATATACAGAGATACAGAGACGAACCATATACAGAGACGAACCTGGCTCTGATACCAAATTTTACATAGATGAACCATATACAGAGATACAGAGATGAACCATATACAGAGACGAACCATATATGCAAAGATCTTACTATTTACACTTGAGATCAGTGTTTTTCATTCACAGTTCACAAGATCCCGAAGGCGAGTGATAGTGAAGAGGATACACACTGCCTGACTTACTCACAGACTCCAAGACTCTAAGACTCAGAATAAGCTCTCTTATAACTTCAAATCACTTTATAACTACTTATATAATAGACAAAATGACCCTACTTCACTAATTATAACTCAAAATAGCCCAAAATATTTTGAACCTATTAAAATTCTTTATATATATATATATATAAGTGGTTCACAATATTGTTTTATTAGTACTCGCTATGCTTATTTAATAATCTCCTAAAATCTGGAGAACATGGGGAGATCAAGATTTTTCATAATATTGAGGGTTCACCATCAAGAGCACAACATGTCACTTGCAGGAATTGAATCTGGGTGGGGGGAAATAACCCTTAGAACAAACCACTCCGGCTAAACCCAATTGACTATAAGGGGATAATATTAATAATAATGATTGAATAATATTGATTTTTTGTTCTTGTGTCTTAGACCCATCCAAAATTGAATAAGGGGTCTTAAGATCTTTGTGTGTATAGCCTTGGTTTTTTTTTTTTTTTTGACAAAAACGGGTAATGGATTTTTAATTAAAGAAAATAGTGGTGAAGCCACTAATGCAGTTACAGAAGGACTGAGACATACTTTACTTAATCGGTTACATATCCTGGAGGCTATGCCTTCCTACCAGGCAATGGAAAGAGAAAACTAACAGAGTTATTAACTGCGAAGGCTTCTATACAAAACGCCTTCTTCGTTGTACTGGTTTTAGATATGCATTCCATTCTTATGAACTGTTGATCAAATTACTTTGGATCATCCTACTTGGGCTGGTCCTTCTCCGTCTTCCATTCTTTTTTCAATTGTTTCATTTTTTCTTCCAGATTGCTGACTCTATTTTCGAACTCTTGTTTAGGATCTCTGAGTTCTTTACGTAACTTCCCCAACTCCTCTGTTAGCCAGAATTTTGTTGTGGTGATATAAGCTTCGAGCATTTCCAAGTGCCTTCCAACATCGATGTCTAAGTTCTGGAGAAAATCCAGTTGATGATGAAACATATGCTTGAGACGTTGCAGGTCTTCTTCCAACAAATTCAACCTTTCTTCAGTAGTGGGATTGTTGCCCGAGCTGGACGCCATCTCCTTCTCCTTCCTTGTTTCTCCCAGACTGCTACAGCTATGCGCACGCTTCTCTCTGCCTCTGATTGACTGTCTCTCTTGCCTTCGTATGCTCTGGGTATGAGGAGGCCCTTCCTTGCTTCCCTTTTTATCTGCAACTTCTTCCAGATTTGGCTCCCCTAAACAATTCGCGTGATCTGGAGTGATGGATTTCCCTGAAAATTCAACGACCAAATGATGTTTATGTCCATCCATTTTGACATTTTCTTTGTCTTTACCTGCCTTGGGTTCTCCCCTGTGTCTTGTCTCTTGTGCCTTATGGCCTTTCCAGCTCGCGCCCCTTTCAACTACCGGTCTTTTCCCTTAAGTCTCAAGGCAGATCAATTCTAGTTGTGATTCTATTTATTTGTAAGGTTCCAATATGAGAGCTGGCTCCTTTGTTGGCCTCTGCGTCTGCTGACGCGTTCAGACCTCGAAGGACATGGTAAATCTTGTAAGTGTGGAGACTTCCAAGGAGGAGCTGGATTTTCTCTAGAATGTGATGGAGTTTTGCATTTTTGACTCTATTATGGAGGATTAAGGCTTGGATTACTAACCTGGAGTCCCCTATTATCACCAGATCTTGGATGTTGTGGTTAATTGCTTGAGTTATTCCTTGCCAGAGGGCCAATGCTTCTGCCCTATTGTTAGAATTTGTTCCAAGTCCCCAGGGAAAGTTGAATTCCGGGTGACCTATTGGGCTTACCAGGACTCCTCCTCCACCAGACGGACCTGGATTTCCTTTGGAGGCCCTGTCAAAGAACAAAATATGCTTGTTTTCCTTTCTCCTCCATTCATCGAAATATTGCTCCTCCTTCAAGATTTCCCAAATTTCTTGGTGAGAGTTGCTTCTTGTTTGCTATTATTGATATTAGAGATTAAAGTGTTTAATCCAATGTTCCTCTTTTGGCTCCAGGGGCTTTGAGTTTTTAACTTTGCAAAAGTAGGGGGAATTCTCCCCAAAATAGGCCTTTATCTTGGTTGCAACTTGGGCTAGACTTCTTTTGGTCTCCCTAAAAATCCTATTATTTTGTTCGAGCCAAATCTTCCAGAGTATAAATTTAGGGAGAGTTCTCCAAAGGGTGGAGATTTGGCCCTTTTTTGTTGTCTGGAAGGGATAGAGGGAATTCCAGTTTTGGAGCAGGATGTTGGCTTCTTATGGGAGCTCAAAGGTGAAACCCAGGGCCAACTGCCAGACTTCCTTGGAGTAAATGCAGCTTAGGAGCAGATGGTATGTGGTTTCCTCTTCTTGAAGACAAAGGGGACATCTATGAGGACCTTCCCATCGTCTTTGTTTTAAGTTTTCTCCAGTTAGGATACCTCTATGAGCCATGGTCCAAACAAACATGTGTATCTTTGTGATAGATTTGGCGGTCCAGATTGCTCTCCAAATTGTTGGATCTGGTGGGACGTTAGGGATAGAGACTATGTGTTGATACCCAACTACTGCAATGTAAATTCCAGAGCATGTTCCCCAACCTCTCTTGTCTTTTTTCCTTTCTTTTAGGGGGGATTTCCCTTGTGGGAAGAACTTCAGAGTGTTCCAGTCCTCTTCTAAGTTTGGAGGTATGTTAGCCATTCCCCAATTTTTCCAAGCTTTGTGTTCATCATTTCCCCAAACTGAGATATCCCACAAACTATTTAAATTCTGAATTTTCATCCACACTTTGAGCTGGTTAAGATCCTGTCTCGAGCCTAGAGGTGGGTCTCCCATTATTGAGTCTTCCCAAACATTGATCGCTTTTCCATTTCCCGGTATCCAGGTAAGTTGAGGGATAAAGTGTTTCAAAGCCTTCTGACACAGTGAGAAGATTGGGGATCCTTTCTCCACCACAACTGGGCGATCTAGACACTTTTTCCTTGGGCCTCTAAAGTACTTCCTCCAAAGCGCTTTTTTACTCCAGGAAGGGGTCCATGTGATAAGGTTCCAAAGTATCTTTTCTCCTAAAGCTAGATTTTGTGCTTGGATGTTTTTAAAATGAAGGCCTCCTTCTAAGACAGGCTTGGAGATTTTTTCCCAGCTTATTAGATGCAATTTTTCCCCTAATTTCTTTCCTCCTTCCCAAAGAAATCTTCTGAATAGTGTTTCGATTTTCTGGATCTTGGAAACAGGGGAAAGTAACATAGAGCTTTGGTAGATCAAAATTCTTGTTAGAATTGCTTTGATGAGGACCACTTTGCCTGTAAGATTTAGCCAGCTTGTTCCCAGGAGTTTATTTTGTTTTTTAACTTGTCTATCATCAGGTTCCAATGAGATGCCTTTGGCTTGGATTTGAAAATTGGGACTCCCATGTATTTAAAGGCCTCCCAGTTAGTGCAACCTTCCATTCCTAGAGTTCTGGAGATATCTAGCATTTCCCTTGGTGTGATGTTCCATCCAAAGATCTTGCTTTTAATCAGACTTATGGCGCTGCCGAAGATTTCTGTGTAGAAATATAACTCATGTTTGAATTTCCTTGTTGTTTGCAAACTTGCTCCTCCCATCAACAATGTGTCATCCGTGAATTGGGCATGATTTATGTCCTTTACCCCATGGGCTATCCTCAGGCCTAGGAGGATTTTATGCGTCTGGAAATGGTCTAATTGGAAGCTTAGCACTGAGGCCTGGATGGCATAAAGGAGAGGAGAAAGGGGATAGCCTTGCATGAGTCCTCTAGAGGCTTGAAATAACTTAGTGGTCCTTCCATTCACTAGTGGTGCTATCCAGGGGGAGCCAATGCAAGCTTTTATCTAGATTATGAATGTTGGGGCAAAACCAAAATTTTCCATGACTCTGAACATGAAGTTATGTCTTACCCTGTCAAACGCATTAGCAAGATCGAGCTTTATAATCATACCTTTGTCTTTCCTTCGGATGCTGGAGTGTAGAGATTCTTGAACTAGGATGATATTGTCCACTATATATCTGCCTTTTATAAACCCGCCTTGGTTTTCAGGGATGATTGCTGGGAGAAGTTTTTTGATTCTGGTGGCTACTACTTTTGTGAGGATTTTGTAACTTGTGTTACATAGGGATATTGGCTGGAATCTTCCAAAATTGACTGCTCCTTTTTCTTTTTGGATAAGAGCAAGGAAAGACGAATTTGTTCCTCCTCCTAACTTGCTGCAAGTTTGAGATTTTTGGATCAGTTTCGTAAGGTCTGATTTGATTATATCCCAACTGTGTTGAAAGAATATGGCTGTGAAACCATCAGGACCTGAGGCTTTGTTTAGGTTCATTTGATCAAGTGCCTCTTTTATTTCTTGCTGGGTTACTGCCTTTGTTAGACTCATGTTGACTTCTTCTTGGACGAGGGAAGGGACGAGTGAGAGGGGGTAAGCTTTAGAGTCAATTGTAGACTGTTGAGTTTCTGTGTAGAGAGTTTCGAAAGTGTCTTCCACAACTTCTTTTATGCTTTCAAAATCTGTTATTGTTTGGTTTTGAACCTGAATTTCCATGACTTTCTTGTACTGCTTCCTTGCCTCAGCTTGTTTGTGAAAGTAGCTAGTGTTTTTATCTCCTTCGTCCAACCAAAGGCTTCTTGATTTTTGTCGCCAGTAATTTTCCTCCTCTCGGAAGGCTTTGTACCAATTTATTTGGAGTTGGTATTCTTGATGCAAGATTTCTTGGGTGATTTCTTGATTTTCCATTTTAAGCTGATGGTTCCCTAGTTGTGTTTGGGCTTCTTGGAAAATTGCAATTGGGTTTGAACAGGTTTTTACCCTAGAATTTAGTGCTTCCTTTAGTCTCCTAAGTTTTTCTTCCCATTAATGAAGGTTGAGCCTCTTACTGTGTCATTCCAGACTTTGGTAACCAGCTTCTGGTAGCCTTCATCATGGATCCAGGTTGGATTGAATCTAAAAGGGATTGGTCCTAGATTCTTGTCAGGTGATATTTCTAAGAGGATTGGTTTGTGGTCTGACACACTGTGCAGGAGGATCGAATAGGAGGGTGTGAGGCCCAGAAGTAAGAAGGAGATTTGGACTAAGAACCTGTCTAATCTAGCAGTGATGTGCCTCGGGCCTACCCTCTTGTTTGACCATGTGTATTTACCTTTTGTTGGTTTGATGTCTTCCAGCTCCCAATCGAACATGATATCTTCTACCCATTCTCTTGCTGGGTCTCACACAATGGAGCCACCTTTTTTCTTGGTTAGAGCTAGGGTCACATTTATATCCCCCCCAATAATGATATTATCTAGATCCTTTAGCTGCAGATAATCTTTTAGGGAATCCCAACAAATTATTTTTTCCTCTAACAAGATTGGCACATAAAGATTGAAGAGACTTACCAGTTGGCCTGTTTCTCTGTGAAGGAGGTTGGTGTATATCCAATGCGTTCTTTCTTCAAAATTGACTAGGTTTAACTTCATAGTGTTCTAGAGGGTGCCTATACCTCCTGAGGCTCCTCTTGCGCTTTCTGCTATTCCTTGGCTTATTTTCCAGAGTTATTTTGTTGTTTTGAGGAAGTCTTGCTCTTCCATCTTGGTCTCCTGGAGTAGTAGGATATCAGACTTAGAGGTTTTTATGATATATTTTAGTGCTTATTCCTTCATTTTGTTGTCGAACCCCCTACAATTCCAGGATGTTAGTTTCATGATTTACCTGGGGGGAATGCGTGGGCTCCTTGAAAATACTTGGATTTCTTCCTTGTCTGTCTTACACTGATCAATTGTCTGATTGTTGATTGTGAGCCATTCAGGATGTCTTTATATGTTTCCTTATCTCTTTCTTCTTTTTTTGATTTTCTTCCTCTTCCTGCTTTCTTTGGGGTGACCAAGGTGTCACTTGCCCCTTCGTATTCACTTTCTGAGGATACCTCTCCTTCCTCTATGTCTGGATCCGTGTCCTTTCCTGCTCCAGTCTTGGCTTTCTCTTATTCTATCTCTGGGGCCAACATCTCTCTGGTTTCTTGGTTTGATTTCCCATGAGGTTCTTCGGTTGGTGGACCTTCCTGAGGAGCTTCTCTTGTCATTGTTCCTGCATGATTATGATCCAACAGTTTGAAGCTATTTTCTGTCTTTACTTCTGGTTGGTTTCCTTGTTTTGTGGGCTATGCAGGGGATTTCTTATCGTTTCTTGGTCCTTTTTCTCTAGATGAATCTTTCCCTTTCCTTCGTTGTTGCCACCCTTCTCCGTTTTCTTTCTCCTTGCTTGGGTTTTTAGGGCAGTTTCGTTGGAAATGGCTGTATTCGTGGCATCCTCTACATTTGAAAGGTATCTATTCATAATATAGATTTTGATAGTGATGACATTATCCAACCTTTAATTTGATTTCCTTTGGAAGGACCACCTCTAGATCCACTTCCACACAAATGCATGCGCTGGAGTATTGATCTTTAGGATCCGCTCTGTCAATATATTGACCTAGACCATTCTCGATTGCCTGGAGAAAAGAGGGGTTCTAGCAGTGGATAGGGAGATTGGGGAGTCTGACCCAGACAGGGATGTCCTTGGGTACTTCGACCACCGGGTCAAATCTTGGAGTCCAATGATTCAGGTATATCCCTTGTGTGCCCATGAAGTATGACCCATTTCTGAAGATAAGATCTCTGTCTTCCTGGGAGATGAATTTGAAGATGAAGAATCCCCTTCCCACCGCATAGGAAGTTACACTGCTCTTGATCAATGGTTGCCGGTTTCTTTGGATCCAGTTATCAGTGGTTCAGGCTGATGACCAAAGCCCCATGAATTGTCCGACCAATCCATGGTCTGACAAAGAGATTGCTACATGCATTGGGTGATCCAGGGGTAGATCAATTTCGGGGATCGAATAGAGATTCTTGACGAATCTTGGGGGTTCAGCGAGGGGAAGCTTCTTGCCTTGGGAGGCCAGGATCTTGCGGAAGGAGGATGCAGGAGAAGGAGGGGGTGGTGGCTCCCCTCCTCCGGGGGATGCCAAAGCATCAACAAGGGAGATTCAATAGTGAAAACCCTAGGTGGTTCTTAGCAATCGATTGTGTGTGTAGCCTTGTTACTATTGATGCATGGTGGTATTGTTGTTGCATTACTATTTTATGGAAACAAACATTATTATATAATGAATCAATCACACTCCTATAAGAAATACACTATAATATTAAAAAAGGCAAGCACATGATCTTAATATGGAAAGCAACTATTTGCACTTGAAGACAAATTTGCTCACAACTTTGAAGTATTTGTTATTATAAGGTTGCCTATAATGTTTATTTGTAAAGTATTTGGATGTATTTTGCGTCAATTCTTTGACTACAATTCTAGTAGTTTGAGTCTCTCGTTGATTTTTTAGGAGTCTCACTTCAAGGTGGAGTTGCAAGAAGCCCTTATGAAGTATTGATGGTCCAACAATTTTGCATGTGGGTCACACTTTGAAAATGTATGTGAAGTCTTTTGATATGGCCTTAAATTGAATAGGAGGACGAAGTGTGTATGATGATGAAGGTCTTTGTATGATTGGTCACTTTTTGGTGTTGCGACACTTACAATTTTTGTTGTGACACATTGTTTTTGTTGCTGCAACACTTGAAGCACTTCTTTGGATCATGATGACAAGTATCGAAGACTTGTTCAATATTCTACACATTTTAATTAATACTACACCTAGATCAACTATTCAAATTCACAAAACTTCACTAAGTCATGTGGCTACATACATGCACATCATACACAAAAGGATTGATCTACTTCAAACTCATAATAATTTGTTAAATGATAAATTGCAACTTCTTCGACATCAACATTCTAAACCCATATTTCTTTAACATGATCCATTATTTGGATTGACTATTGTTGAAAGTGAACATGAGGGCATTGAGTATCAAACAATTATGAATCAATCAAAGAAATTTGAAGAAGACACTAAGGAGACAAAAGATGAATTGAATGCAGACACTAAGGCAAGTAAGGATAAGTTTGAGAATCAAGACGAAGTTATCAGACCATGGGAAGAGTTATAGTTCAAGAGGAACAAATTTGGCATAAGATATGAAAATAATGAGTATGAATTTTTTCATATTCCTTATTACTCCAAACCAGTTGCATTTGTGAGTGCAAGGTTTCTTAATGATGATTTGAAGATGCATGTTGTTGATGCTAATAATTTGGATGGAGTACTTGAACTTGAGGATCATGATGGGGAGCATGAGGATGAGGATGATGTTGATGCATTTGATGATGTTAAGTTGGATGAGTTCGATGAAGTACCTAAATAATGCAAACACTAGTTGTCCATATAGATTTGCATTGTTTTGATCTTACCCCATGTAGTTTATGTGGGAAGACAAATCACCTTTCAGATAAGTGTCAAAAGAAAGTAAAGGCTAATTGAAAACATATACATTTTGGATGGTTGTGTACTTGGTGTTGGACTTTGGAAGTAAATTTATCGGAGTATACTTATCATTGACTTCATACATAGGTACATGCATGTTTGATTGGAAAGGTTTTTATAGCAGATGGTCATGAATGTTTTGAATCAGGAATTGATTATTTAGGCCATGGTTGGGGCCCACTTGGTGTAGTATTTTAAGTTGAATATACAATCTTATGACTCTTTATACAGGTGGATATCGGTGTCCACCCACCTTTTCCAAATGGCTCAAAACAGTTTTCTGGCAATTTTGGCAATTTACTATTTTTAGCAGGTTTTAACTTCCGGGGCCATTTTGAGGGCCCAAATGAATGTTTTTTTATATCGAGGTTCTCAATGATAGCCAAAGGCATAATTGAGCCCCCAAAATGAATCTCCTTGATGATACCTTTCCAACGAGCTATCACACGTCTAAAAAGTAGATCATATGCAAAAGTTACGACCCCGGGAAGTTGATGTACTCACTTACCCAAACGGGGCCCACATGACTTTTGGCGCTTCATCTCCCAGGGTTAGTTTTTTGGATGTATAGGGTTTTTGGAATTCCTGCTTATTATAAAAATGATTTTAGAGCCTCATTGTAATCATCTTCTTGCGAATGTGAGTAGCCGTCACATCTCTTCTCAGAGATAAGCTGCCACCATTCTAGCGAGTCTTTCACTATGTATTTTTACAGTCTCTGTACATTTCTTTGATTAATAGAAATCATGTATTACTGTATATATGTGTTTATGATTGCATCTCTGATACATTTATGTTATATTATTGAATATCTGTAATATCTTTGTGCATTTCTTTATTATATCTCCGCTCTCATTTCGTGCCGAAAATAATCCGGATCAATGGTATCAGAGCAGGCTGCTCTTGATTGTTTTTTTCAGTGCATGTCCCCAACGAGGTCTGAGTATAGCAAGTTGGGTCTCGAGCTTGTCTCTCTTGAAGAAAATCACTCTCGCACACCCAAGAAACCCTCAATGGCGGAAGAAAAGAAAAACGACGGAGAAGACGATCCTATCAATCTGTTGCTTGAGCAAGCTCTCACGCGACAGAGGGATGAAATGATGGAGAATTTTGCCCACATCCTTAAACTCCTGCTGATAGAATCGAGCGCATATTCATCAAGAGACCACTTTGGAGGCACCTCGCCTTTCAAGGTACAAGTTAATTTTGATATTCCTGTATTTGAAGGACAGATAGATGCAGAAGCCCTAGAAAAATGGTTAACTCTGCTAGAAGGTTATTTCTCCGTTCACAACTTTTTAGACAAAGAAAAGATCACCTTCGCACTCCTTAAAGCTCTCCCCCATGTCAAACATTGGTGGGAAACTTAATGGGAGAAAAGTTCCATAGAGGAGTCTGGAATATATGGGGTCGATCCCACTTGGGATTTTTTTGTGGATGTGGTAAAGGAACAATATTACCCTATTGGAAACTATGAGGACCAGTACATGAGATGGACCACACTGCGGCAAGAGAGGGGACAAGAAGTTCTGGAGTTCACCAATACCTTTCATACCTTGCGCACCAAGATGGGTATCAAAGACTCTTAGAGACATTTGGTTCTGAAATACCATGGGGCTCTACACAGATACATCCAGACTGAAATGGATTTTCTGGACATCTCATCACTCGGTGCTGCTTATCGATATGTTGTTAAAATTGAGCAGAAATTTAAGCACCAGAACAAATGGGAATTTGGGTCTGCAAATCCACAACAACCAAAGTATGACAAAGACGGCCCTAACAAATAGTCTCCTGAAAACCAGTCCAAGACACAAGAAAAGAAGGGTCACGGGAAGACAAAGAAGGACACCGAAAAATGGTGTGATTTCCACAAAATCCCCTGGCACAACACCGATGAATGTCTCTCAAAAAAGTCATTGGTGGTCGAGATCAAAGACAAGGAGCCGAACCCTGATTCAGAATCCGATTCTAAAAACACTGGTAAAGGACAGATCATTGACGCAGACCCCACTTCTATTGTCGCAACTGCATCAATTCAACCAGAAGAACCAACATATCCCAAAGAGGGGGAGCGCCTTTTTCATTCAAAGATGTGGGTGAAGGGGACCCCACTGCATTTTATTGTTGATTGTGGAAGCCAGAAGAACCTCATCTCAGCAGAGGTCGTCAAACAGTTGGGATTGTCGACAACACCACACCCACAACCATACAACATCGGGTGGCTTCGCCAAGGACGAGATCTCCGTGTTAGCCAGCAATGTCGATTGTCATATGACATCCAACCCTTCAAGGACGAGGTATTATGCGATGTTGCTCCACTGGATGTTTGTGATGTTCTCTTGGGCCAACCATATATGTGGAAGCACCATGTTGTTTATGAGTCTCGACCCCGTAGTGTCATTGTTACTTTGGGGGGTCATCTCTACAGAATACCAAAGGTAGTTCCGACTACTGTGCCACCTAAAAAGTGTCGCAAGGTAGTATCTCATACTGCAAAATTCAGCTTCTTCACAATCTGTTCAAAAGGAGAACAAAAGGACACTGCAACCACTACAGTCTTGCCCCAAGCACCTTCTATCCAACAGAAGCAGGTCGATAAGGCTGCAAAAAAGTGAAAAGATTCCTTCTGCACATCGTCCTCTCGTGTATCTCGACTTGTTGAACAGCCTCAACCTCAACAGGTTCGTGACAGATTTCCACAAACTGAGCAGCACGACATCTCTAGTAAGACAAGCAACTCACCAAGATGCAGATTCAACAAACGCTTTTCCCTCTCCCCCGGGAACTCAACGCAATGGAGACCATTTATTCCTAAGGAGGGAGGATTGATCCAGGTGGATATCGGTGGCCACCCACCTTTTCCAAATGGCTCAAAACAGTTTTCTGGCAATTTTGGCAATTTACTATTTTTAGCAGGTTTTAACTTCCAGGGCCATTTTGAGGGCCCAAATGAAGGTTTTTCGATATAAAGGTTCTCAATGATATCCAAAGGCATATTGATCCCCAAAAATTAATCTCCTCGACTAGACCTTTCCAACGAGCTATCACATGTCTAAAACGGAGATCGTATGCAAAAGTTACGACCCCGAGAAGTTAATGTACTGACTTACCCAAACGGGGCCCACATGACTTTTGGCGCTTCATCTCCTAGGGTTAGGTTTTTGGATGTTTAGGGTTTTTGGAATTCCTTCTTATTATAAAAATTCCTTCAGAGCCTCATTGTAATCATCTTCTTGCGAATGCGAGTAGCCGTCACATCTCTTCTCAGAGATAAGCTGCCACCATTCTAGCGAGTCTTTCACTCTGTATTTTTACAGTCTCTGTACATTTCTTTGATTAATAGAAATCATGTATTACTGTATATTTGTGTTTATGGATGCATCTCTGATACATTTATGTTATATTATTGAATATATGCAATATCTCTGTGCATTTCTTTATTATATCTCCGCTCTCATTTCGTGCCGAAAATAATCTAGATCAACTCCACTCATAAACAATATGGTTACCTTTTTTCACTTTCAAAGGGGGTATATTTGCATTGTTGATCTATAGGTCCCAGAAGTTCTCACCTTTCAGTTGACAAGGGGGAAGATATTGATGATGGGTGTCAAATTCAAGTTTTGAAGTCTATCTAGTTATTTTAAGGACTATGGTTTCTTTTGAGATTGTTGTTAAACTTCAAGTTTCAAAGTCTACTTAGTGAATTTGAAAATTTTGGTTTCTTTAGGATGATGGATTGAGGTTTTTACTTTGGTTTTTTTAGGATTATGATGGAATGAGGATTGGTTTAGGGCATGATGGTTTATTGAGAATGTATTCAATATTTGATTATTTTAACATGGATCACTCACATAAAGTTTTGGATTGGATATTGGTATGAATGGATGGTTTGCCACATTTTTTCATTTGAGAATTAAGTGACTTGCATGATTGTTTGACATTTTCATCAACGATTTGGTTTCAATGTTTGGAGTTGTATTAATAGTTCACCTAGTTTAATTATCAGTGGATTTTGGTAGGATTATGGTTCACTAATTTTTTAATCATTCACAGGTTTTTATACATGGGTTTTGTAGGATAAGGGATTATGATGTTGATCGAAACTTTTTTACGCTAGCTAGATTATTAATAATTTTTTTAGCTATTAGTATTTGAGAGTAGTTTGTTCACTTGATAGTCATTGAAATACATATAGATTGTCTTCAGAGACCTTGCGGAGGATAACTCATTATTCTACATTTTCATTTGGCACACTAGATTGTCAGGAACTTTCAAGGTTTGGGATGTGTTGGACTTGCAGCCAATTCACTTCCCATTAGTATTTTCTCCCATAGGTTTTGAGTTCACTTCTATGAACACTTACAAGTTATGTAGCTCATTTGTTGCACAATAAGTATTCCAAAATTAGTATTTAGCATCCACTTTTGGAAATTTTACAAGTGGATGTTTGGATATCATGTTGAAGACTTGGATATGCTACCAACATTTGCACTAGTCTTTGTTGCCTGGTTGGTACTCTTGTAATAACTTATGATTAAATTGGGGATTGTTAGCAACTTTTCTCCTAATCCTAAGTCCTATATCACCTAATGTTTACATTCTCATATATTATTTATCCTCGATGTCATTTTCTTAATTATGTGACTATTAGTACTTAGTGGTTATGGATATTGTAGTATTTATTGTACTTTATCATATGATTAATGATGATTTGGGCTTTGAGTCTTTCTACCAATTTATGATATTGTTGTCCTTCTTTATGTCTTTCATTTCTTAAGAGTTGTTTTTTGGTGTTTTTTTAATAATGGTCATATTAGTATCACCATTTTTTTCCAAAGTCTATTTTTTTTTAAATTCAGTGTTGATGTAGTAATGACAGATTGTTTTTCTTTTTTCAAGGGTTTTTTTTGTTTTTATATTTTTATTTTGTTGGTGATATAGTATGTCCAAACTATTTTATCATATTTTTTTTTCCGGTTATTGTATCACCATTTTTTCCTAATTTTTATATTTAGGATTTTTATTTTGTTAAGAAAGGAATAAGCGGTCACTCAAACTCAATTGATTTTCCTAATTATAAAAAAATTAATTATAATCTTATAAAATTAAAGGAGAAATTTCATAAATTTGACATAAACTTTAAAAACTAAGAAGATAATTTCCTTTAGTTTGGCAAAAATTGGTGAAATTTTAGCGAACATTTGGCCAAAATTTGCCAAATTTCACCAAATTTCATGAGATTCATTTCATGTGGGGAGAGGGGTGATGAATAAAGTCATATACCACCCTAGGATATATTTTTAGCATCATTCCCCCTCCCCTTGCATAAAATTCCTCAAAATCCAAAATGGGGCTAAATTTGGTCAACTTTGGTGAAATTTGATGAATTTTCACCATTTTTTTTTTTTTTATTTGAAGCATAGAGGGAGGGAGGGTTGGTGTCTAGAATATCCCCTCATCCCATTCATGATTTAAATTTGGTGAAATTTGGAAAAAAATTTCCCAAATTTCACAAAACTTCATCAAATTGCTTTCATAGAAGGAGGGGGTCATACACACCCTACCATGCCTGAATATGCTCAAATATACTCAAAATTTGATGAAATTTTGACAAATTTAGTGAAATTTCATTAAATTGAAAGCATTAATGGAGGATGGGAAATTCCACCCCTATCCATGGTCATACACACCCTACCATGCCTGAATATGCTCAAATATACTCAAAATTTGATGAAATTTTGACAAATTTAGTGAAATTTCATTAAATTGAAAGCATTAATGGCGGAGGGGCAATGCCACCCCTATCCATTCATGCTTGAAATTTAAAGAAATTTGGAAACATTTCCTCAAATGTTGAGTATGTTTTAGCAAATTTGGGCATGGAGGGAGGTGGGGAAGGGTGATGTGCCATATCACCCCTATGGTAGGGGTTGAAGGCTAGGAATCACCCTCCTCCTTCCATGCAATAAATTTCATTAAGTATGGTCCTAACTGAGCCAAAAAATAACTATTTTGTTTAGTCCCTTATCCTAGGGGCACTTTCTTTCAATCATGTGTTGATCATCATATCACCCATCTTAGTATCCTTGAGCCTAAGTTCCCTTTTTATATGTGACCTAATATTCTAAAGCATCTTTTACAGTTTTTTAACTTTGCTAAGTTGACCTAGAATTTGATCTCCAATTTTTGCAACTAACTTCTCCCTATCCCCATTTTCTAGGAATGCATCCTTGTTAGGGGACAAGTTACCTTAAGCCATTGAGATTCAAGCAACATAACAACTTGACCTTAGAATTGAAGTATTATTTATTCTATGTGGAAAAGGATTGCTTCAATGTTTTATTAGGCCCAAACAAAGAAACTCTTTTCTTGAGTTATCAATTCATTGGTTAGTGTTAATATCTTACTGCAGATTATTGTATAGGTTTAGAACGTGGAGTTGGATTTGTTGTATCCATGATAGTAGTAAGGGTATTGAGGTGGAGCTAGTTGTTGGGTTAGGGTTTTGGATGCTACAGGATCCTATATGTATATTGTATTGTAAACAATGTATGAGAAGATGAATATAGAATATGTTGGTTTTTCTGGTTTGGGTTTCCAGGGGAAAAATATTTGTGTAATGTGTGTATTTGCCATTGTATGTTTTTTGTTCTTTTATTGAAAATTTGTTTGTAGTAAATAATTGTTCAAGGTTAAAATCTACATTTGGTATCAGAGCAATTATTGGCTTCAGGGGGATGCCTTTGTGGTCATGGGTTTGGCTCGGGACTATGATAAGCCTTATTACAGTGGAAGATCTACAATATTGATTATTCAAGTGAAAAGAAATGCAATCAATTCGAAAATAGAGATCGAGAAATTTAATGGGCAAATTTTTGAGTTGTGGAAGCTCAAGATGGAAGATTTGTTGGTAGACAAAGATCAGTGGATTACGGTGGATCCAAGTACTACACCTATACGAACGTCAACAAATGACTGAAAATTTTTGGGTCGGAAGGCGAAGAGCACAATCTGATTGTGTCTCTTAGATTCAATATTACTGAATGTGTCATGGGAAGCTACAGACAGGTCGTTATGAAATAAGTTGGGGGATTTGTATCAATCTAAGAACCTGGTAAATAAATTGTTCCTGCGTAAGAAGTTGTATAACTTGAGGATGAGAGATGGAGACTCAGTGACAGAGCATATGAATGCATTCAATACTGTGGTAAGTCAGTTATTATTTGTTGAGATTAAAATTTCAGATGAAGATAAGTGTATTAGTTTATTGTGCTCTTTACTAGACTCGTGGGATAGTCTAGTTATGGCCATAGGTAGTAAAAAAAATACCTTGAGTTTCGATGATGTGGTCTCATCCTTGTTGTCGGAGGAGATGAGACGGAAGAACATGGAAGGACAGAGCAAACATGCATTATTTGCAAGAGGACACTCCCAGGAAATAAATAGATCTAATTCCTCAAGTGGGAGATCTAAGTCTAAGGGTAGATCTAAATCTCCCAGAAATTTTGTAAAGGTATGCTAGAGATGTGGAAACGAAGGGAACTACAAGAAGCAATGTAGATCCAGAAGTGTTGAGAGAGTGAAGGGATATGAAGATGCTCCTTCTACAGAATAAAAGACATCCAAGGAAGAAGGAGGAGATGTGTACTTGGCTTCTTCAAGCACACATGAAAATCATGAGGCATGGTTGGTTGACTCTGATGCATCCTTTCATATGACTCCCCACAGGGAGTGGTTCTGTGAATATGAAAGGTATAATGGAAGTAATGTTTTCCTAGGTGATGAATCGACAGTCAAAATCATAGGACGAGGAAAATTCAAGTTGAGGCTCATATATGGAAGGATTAGAACACTGCCTGGTGTTATGCACATCCCAAGATTGGCCAAAAATTTGATTTTTGTAAGCAAAATGGACGATGCAGGGGTAAAAACAATATTTGAAAATCAAACCTATAGGATGGTTCGAGGAGTAATGGTGTTGTTGAAGTGAGTTTAGATTGGAACTCTGTATAAGCTGCAAAGAAGCATTATTAGTGATGGGTGTAATAGTTCCATTTTTCCTGATATTGGAGCTAAAGAAGAAAAAATTCCTACAATCGCTAGAGAAAAGGTTATGTTGTGGCATCAAAGACTGGGGTATATCGGAGATAAGGGTTTTCGACTACTACACGGTAAAGGTATGGTTTAAGGTATGTCTAACTGCTCTTTGGATTTTGATTTCTGTGAACATTGTGTATATGGGAAGAAGAATCGGGTAAGTTTCCCCTCTGGTGCAACGAGGGCAGAAGGAATTTTACAGCTAGTGCATAATGATGTGTTTGGACCTGTGTTGGTTCCATGATTGGGAAAATATGTGTACTATGTCTCATTTATAGATGAATTCTCAAGGAATACTTGGATATATTTCCTCAAGAAGAAATATGAAGTCTTTGACAGGTTTAAAGAGTTTAAGGCTCTTGTTGATAATCAAACATAGAAAATAATTAAGGTGTTAAGGATGGATAATGGTGGAGAGTTCTACGGGAATGAATTTGAAGAGTTTTGTAAGAAGTGTGGTACAACAAGGAAGAATACTACTCCATATACACCTCAACAAAATGGAGTTGCATAAAGTATGAACATGATGTTGATGTAAAAGGAAAGGTGCATGCTTAGTGGTGTCGAGTTAGGACAAGAATTATGGGTAGAGGAAGTGGGTACTGCATGTTACATGTTCAATCGATCACCCTCATCAGCATTGGATGAGAAGACTCCACACGAGGTATGGACTAGTAAGAAACCCTCTCTAACATATATCAAGGTATCTGGTTGTGAGTCCTATGTTCATGTTCTAAAGGAAAAAATAAGTAAGCTAGACAAGAAGGTTGAAAGGGTATAAAGATGGTCTCAAAGGTTATTGGAACCCATAAACTAAGAAGATTGTGTATAGTCGAGATGTGGTATTTAGAGAAATGAAAGATGTTGTCAAACATGAAGTCCTACCAAGTAAGGAAGAACAAGAGAAGATAGAGTTTGGGTTAAAGGATGATGAATCAGAATCTCCAGAAGAACAGGAATCGAAAGAAGAATATCCTCATACTCCAGTATTGAGGAGATCAGTTCGGGAAAAAAGGCTACTGGAAAGGTATACTCCTCCTGATTTCTATTCAAAATTTTCTTTGTTTATTACTTATTATGATCCTAGAACTGTTAGGGAGGTAGTGGATTTAGAGGATGGAAAACTCTGGAAAAAGGCCATGGTCGAAGAAATGGCAGCCTTGGATAAGAATGAGGCTTGGGATCTAGTGGAGTTGTCGACTGGAAGAAATCCCATTGGAAGCAAATGGGTATTTAAAAAGAAGTTGAATGTAGAAGAAAAGTGGAGAAATACAAAACTCAGTTAGTAGCAAAGGGTTATTCCCAGGTCAAGGGAATTTATTTTGGTGATATTTTTTCTCTTGTTGCCACGTTAACCTATATTAGATTGTTATCATCTGTTGTTGTTGCATTTGATTTTGAAGTAGAACAGATGGATGTGAAGACAACATTCCTACATGGGGATCTAGAAGAAGAAATCTACATGAAGCAGCCATAAGGATTTGTTGTGAAGGAAAAGAAGGAGTTTGTATGCAAGATAAAAAAGTCTATGTATGGTTTAAAACAATCACCAAGGATGAAGTATTAAAAATTTGATATCTATATGTTGGGACTTGGCTTCACAAGAAGCAAAGAGGAACACTGTGTGTTTTTCAAATTAATTGGTGATCATTTTATTTATGTGGTCTTGTATGTGGATGACATGTTGTTGATAGGAAACAACAAGGAGATTATCCAGGATGTGAAAACTTAGTTGTCCTATAAATTTGACATGAATGATATTGGTGCTGCAAATTTAATTTTGGGAATGGAAATTAAAAGAGTTCGGGAAAATAGGAAACTCTAGTTAAATCAGAGAAAATATGTTGAGACCATATTGCAGAGGTTTAATATGTAGGAATGCAAAATGGTCAGGGTCCCTATTCCTTCAGTTGTAAACTTATCTACGGATCAGTTTCCTAAGACACAGGAAGAGGAGGAGGACATGTCTTGTAATATCCCTAGGCCGAACCCAATTGTAATGTAAATGAAAATGTACTTAAGTTGGTGAGTTGTTTGATATCATTTTTGTATGCACCTTTCATGGCACAGTGCACGCATGTACTGCGCAGTAAAATGAGGAAGTGTGCACATTCCAAGATACCGTGCACAACAACTTAAGTGTGCGTGATTTTGAGGTCAGGGAGCCTTTGTGTATATGTTGTGTTTTATAGGCTGGTGAGCCAGTTTTGTGATTATTAGGCCAGAGAGCCTAGATGTTAAAGGCCAGTGCGCCTACTTTTGTATATGTCTCAACATTAATATAAAATACATCGTTGCACGTAGACCAACTATGATAAAAGAGTATGGGGTACTAAACTCCACTAGTTAGAGAAAGGGTGGGGGATAAAAGTTAAGGAAAAGGGGCTAAGCCAGGGAGCTTAAGCCAAAAAAAAATATTATATTAATATTTCTTAGAGTTTAAAGTATGGATAATTATTGTATCCTAAGTTCTAAAGATGGGGACAAGTGGGCCAAAGTAGCTCCCAACATGACAAGTGTCAAGTTGGGGACATGCATACATATTATTTGGCCTTAGTTCATTTCCCATCATTCAGTCATCCAGTCAATCATCCAGGAGCATTCACACACTCATTGAGCTATCTTCCATACCTTCATGTCATTGTACCTGAACCTGTATCCAGAACCATAATTGTTTGTGTAGCTGGTTATCTTGGGAGTTGGACTGAAGAAGCAGGTTGTCAAGCCCATGGGATATTGAAGAGGCGGGTTGTCAGGCCCGTGAGAAATTCCTCTCTCGGTGAGATAATTGTTGGGAATTGATTTCCTAAAGGTGCTAAACTATAGTTATAGGGCTCTGATACTTCTTGTTCGGCTTGTTGCTGAAGCCTGAAAAGGAAGTGGGGCAACTGAAGGACTATTGAGTAGAGAAGGGGCACACTTCCTGGGGTGGGACAGGCATATTTTAAGAGCCAACTAACTTCAAAGAGCCATAACTTTCTACTCTGGAATCTGATTTAGGTGCAGGGTCAGTCAAAGGAAATCTATTGAACCATAGAAGACAATCGCAGACCTGAATTAAATTTATGGGCATGTTAAAAATTCTTAATATGGAAAATAAGGTACCTGTAGCATTCCAGACCAAAAACAAGAATTGGCCTAGAACTTCAGCAAGCTGTAACTAGCAACCCAGAACCCAGAAAAAGGTGAAACTTGGAAAGAGTGTCCATAATATGAATATGAAGAAACTCAATTGAGATCCTATGAAAACTACGATGGAGTAGGTGCAAAAATGAATAATTACAATGCAGAGTTGCACCAAGTTGATATGTGAACAAAAAAATTAATGGGCAATTTTCAAATAACCATAACTTTCTTCTCGAGACTCATAATTGAGCATGGAAACAGGCGTTGGAAAGGTATCGGATAGTAGAATATAATAATTCACCCATAAAATTTATCTGGGCATTCAATTTTGGGGAAATCAGAAGAACGAATTATGATATATTATTGAACCAGAATGGTTCATATTTTCGTGAAATTGTTGAAACAGTTAGCCTGACAAAGTTTTGTTGGCTGCACATTTTGCAGATTTAACAAAAACTAGATCAGATCAGGATCAACACATAGTCTAGAGGAATGGAAGAGGCATAGGGGACTTACAGCCAGGAAGATGAGATTAGAAGGATGGATGACCATTTGGGCATTGAAGGAACAAACTCCAATGGACATGGAGAAGGAAGGGATGAAAACATGAATATGGTAGAGACCATTAAAAATTTGCAGAAGGATGTCCAAATCCATAAAGTTGATAATGAAAGGCTTATGAGAGCCAAGTAGCAGCAGGAGGACTTCAAAATGAATTTAATGCAAAGCTTGAACACAATAGAAAAGAAATTGGATAAGGAGAGTGGCTCAAGCAAATCAGGAAGTCATAGGTCTCCTGATGAGAAAAGAAGAACCAGAAGTGTTAGCAGACATCACCATCACTCCTCGAGGCATTCCAATAAGAGAGCACACAACAACTCAATTCCATTCCTTGTCAAGAAGAATAATAAGTCTGGGGTGGATGAGCTACGAGGATAAGTGAACAAAATCAAACCTCCTACATTTGATGGTGAACACAAGAAGGATGAAGATGGAGAGACATGGTTGTTGGGCATGAGAAAGTATTTTCAATTTCATAATTATTCTTCTCATGTAGAAGGTAGAATTTCCATCTATTAACTCAAGGAAAATGCATCCATGTGGTGGGATCATCTTGTGCAGGTGCAACACATTAAAGAGAAAAATGTTACTTGGAGGGAATTCAAGAAGTATTTTGAGAATAAATACTTGACTAAAAGATACTATGACAAGAAAATGAAAGAGTTCTTTGAACTCAAGCTTGGGAGTATGACCATAGATGAATATGAGAGAAGGTTTTTAGAACTGTTGAAGTATGTTTCTTTCATTAAGGATTAGACAATTAATATTCAGAGGTATTTGAGTGGATTTCCATCATTCATCAGTGAAAAAATACAGTATGATGATCCCAAGACATTGGAGGAGACCATAAGGCGAGATAAATGCCTATATGATCAGCAAAAAACAAGGTCAACTTTCCAAAAATCTTGGGACGAAAAAAAGAAATTCAAGATGGATTAGAGGAAGATGGGAACTAAGCCACCATTCTTTAGAAATAATACTTAGTGAAAACCAACTTCTAGAGAACCTGGAACGATTGAGACAGGGGGTCAAAGGCCAAGGAAGCCACCTATTCAATGATGGGGATGTAAAGGATATCATATGTTCAGATATTGTCCTCACAGAGGAAAAAAAGTGAGGATTTTTCACAATGTACAACAAGCTGAAATAGTGGAGGACATGGGCAGAAATGTACCAAGGATCTATTCATCCCTGGACAACAAGCAAGAAAAGTATCAGTCACATATGATTGAAGTGGAAAGTATTATCAACAACCAAACCATTGCTATTTTAATTTATTCAAGAGCTAGTCATAGTTATATAGATCCTAAGATCGTGGAAAGTTTTCATTTGCCAAGAAGCAAGAATGAAAAATCTTGGTTGGTGCAGCTGGCTACCAGATCCAAAAGAAAAGTTAATGAGATGGTTAAGTCATGTCTTATGGACATGAATGGACTGAACACGAGAGTAGATTGGAACATATTTCCTTTAGGTTCCTATGGCTGTCTAATTGGCATGGATTGGTTGGACCAACATCATGCTATCCTAGACTATCATAACAAAGAATTTACTTGATTGGATGAGGAAGGGAACCTAAGGAAAGTCCAGGGAATTCCCAAGGCAGTAACCATCAGAGAAATTTCAGCATTGCAGCTGAAGAAATGTTACAGAAAAGGATGTCAAATATTTGTAGCTCATATGGAAGAGACACCTAAAGATAAGGTGCCAAATTTGGAGGATCATGTAGTCCTTGAAAATTTTGAATGTGTTCAAGGAGGTACCAAGACTACCCCCAAAAAGAGATATTTATTTCTCTATAAATTTAATGCCTGGAGCAGGTCCAGTGTCAAAGACTCCTTATAGAATGAGTACACCAGAATTGAGGGAGTTACAAATGCATCTTGAAGAACTTCTGAAGACGGGGTATATACGCCCAAGTGTGTCACCTTGGGGTGCCCCAGACTTGTTCATGAAGAAGAAATATGGGACATTAATATTGTGCATTGATTTCATACAGTTGAATAAACTGACTGTAAAGAACAAGTATCCTCTGCCAAGGATTGATGATCTCTTTGATCAATTGAAGGATGCAAAGATATTTTCAAAGATAGATCTTGGGTCAGGATACCATTAGGCAAGGATTAAAGAGGAAGATATCAGCAAGACCACCTTCAGGACAAGGTATGGTCATTATGAGTTCACAGTGGTTCCATTTGGGTTGTCAAATGCACCAGTTGTTTTCATGTGCTTAATGAATGGTGTTTCCGATAATATCTAGACAAGTTTGTCATTGTATTTTTGGATGAAATCCTTGTATATTCTAAATCAGAAGAAGAGCATGAGCATCATTTGAGGATGGTGTTGCAATTATTAAGGGGGCATCAATTGTATGCCAAATTGAGCAAGTGCTCATTTTATCAGAAGCAAATTCATTATTTGGGGCATATCATTTCAGATTATGGGATAGCAGTGGATCCTGAGAAGATAGAAGCCATTAGAGAATGGTCAACTCCAAAGAATGTGACAGAGGTCAGATCATTCATGGGCCTTGATGGATACTATAGGATATTTATTGAAGGATTCTCAAAGATTGCACACCCAATCACTTCCTTACAAAAGAAGGGTGTGAAGTTTCAGTGGACATTGGATTGTGAAAAGAGTTTCCAACACTTGAAACAATTATTAACAAGTGCTCCAATACTAAGGATTGCAGACCCAAATGAAGACTTCATTGTTTGCACAGATGCATGTAAATAAGGACTTGGTGGAGTCCTCAGTCAAAATGGGTTTGTTATATGTTATGAATCAAGGAAGTTGAAGGAGCATGAAAGACACTATGCCACTCATGATTTGGAGTTGGCAGCCATAGTGCATGCCCTGAGGAAATAGAGACACTACCTCATGGGGAAAAGGTTTGAACTGAGGACATACCATAATGGTATGAAATATTTATTTGATCATCCAACTCTAAATGCTAGGCAAAGCAGATGGTTAGAATTTCTAAGAGAATATGAATTTGGTATAAATCATATCAAGGGGAAAGGGAACAAAGTGATTGATGCACTCAGCAGAAGAGTGCATGAAATGCATGCTACAACCATTAGTATGTACCAATCAGATTTGAAACACAAAATTATAGAGGCTGCAAAATTAGATTTGCAATACAAGGAATTAGTGGCAAAATTACAACAAGGTAATTTGCAGCAGAAAATTGAGGAATACAAGATAGATAATGATGAAATTCTCATATACACGGGCATAATTTATATACCAAATTCTTAGGAATTGAAAAATATGATATGGAGAGAAATGAATAATGTACCTTATGTTGGGCAACTGGGTTATCCGAAAATTATTGCAGCTATCAAGGGCAAATATTATTGACCAGGCAAGAAGAAAGAAGTTGCAGATTTTATTGCCAAATGTTTGGAATGTCAAAAGGTAAAAGGTGAGCATAGACACCCAATTGATTTTCTACAGCCATTACCCATTCCTGAGTGGAAATGGGAAGTTGTAACAATGGATTTCATCACCAAACTTCCCAGAATAAACAAGCAACATGATGCTATCATGGTAGTGGTGGATAAGCTTACTAAAGATGCCCATTTTATTCCTGTAAAGCTCACTCACAAGGCAACCAACATTATTGATGTTTATATGAGAGAAATTGATAGATTACATGGCATACCCAAGACAATTGTGTCTGACAGAGATCCAAAGTTTACCTCAAAATTTTGGAAGGGATTATGTAATGGATTTAGAACGAATTTGAATTTTAGCGCAGCTTATCATCCATAATCAGATGGAAAAATAGAGAGGGTGAATCGAGTGATTGAGAATATGTTGAGGATGTATGTGAAGGATAAACTATCAAAATGGGAAGACTACCTACACTTGGTAGAGTTTTCTTGTAACAATGGGTACCAAACATATCTAAACATGATCCCATTTGAAGCACTTTATGGAAGAAAGTGCAACACACCGATAAGCTGGGATAACCCAGCAATGGTTGGGCCAGATTTGATCAGGGAAATGGAGGAGAAAATTTTGAAAATGAAACAAAATTTAAAGGTTGCCCAAGATAGGCATAAAAGCTATGCTGATAAGGGAAGAACTCACAGGGAATTTAAAGTGGGAGACCATGTATTTCTGAAAGTGAAAGCCAACAAAAGTTCCATGAAGTTGGGAAATTGTTCAAAGTTGGTAGCTCGCTATTATGGGCCATTTGAAATCCTAGAAAGGATTGGTCCAGTAGCTTATATGATTGCATTGTCTGCATCTATGTCTGTTCATAATGTATTCCATGTATCAGTGCTCAAGAAATATATACGTGATGCTAATCATGTTATTGATTGGAATGTGATTCAGGTGGAGCAAGAAGGCACTTTCCAAGTGCATCTGGTACGCATTCTGGACCGGAAAATCAAACAGCTCCGAAATTGATCCATAGGGCTTGTAAAGGTCCAATGGACCTGGTATGATCCCGAGGACGCTACTTGGGAGCATGAGGATGCAATGTGGGAAGAATACCTGCGTATTTTTGAGGATTTTTGAAATTTTGTTGTATATGTGTACATAATGCATTGAGGATAGCGCATAAATAAGGGGAGGGGATTGTAATATCCCTAGGCGGAACCCAATTGTAATGTAAATGAAAATGTACTTAAGATGGTGAGTTGTTTGATATCATTTTTGTTTGTATCTTTCATGGCATAGTGCATGCATGTATTGCGCAATAAAATGAGGAAGTGTGCACATTCCAGGATACCGCGCACAACAACTTAAGTGCACGCGATTTTGAGGCCAGGGAGCCTTTGTGTATATGTTGTGTTTTATAGGCCGGTGAGCCAATTTTGTGATTATTACGCCAGAGAGCCTAGATGTTAAAGGCTAGTGCACCTACTTTTGTATATGTCTCAACATTAATATAAAATACATCGTTGCACATAGAACGACCACGATAAAAGAGTATGGGGGACTAAAATCCACTAGTTAGGGAAAGGGTGGGGGCTAAAAGTTAAGGAAAAGGGGCTAAGCCATGGAGCTTAAGCCAAAAAGGAATATTATATTAATATTTATTAAAGTATAAAGTATGGATAATTATTTTATCCTAACTTCTAAAGATGGGGACAAGTGGGCCAAAGTAGCTACCAACATGACAAGTGTCAAGTTGGGGACATGCATACATATTGTTTGGACTTAGTCCATTTCCCATCATTCTTTTCCATCATTCTTTTCCATCATTCCTCCCATCATTCAGTCATCCAATAAATCATCCAGTAGAATTCACACACTCATTGAGATATCTACTGTACCTTCATGTCATTGTACCTGAACCTGTATCCATAACCATACTTGTTTGTGTAGTTGGTTAGCTTGGGAGTTGGACTGAAGAAGCGGGTTGTCAGGCCCATGGGATATTGAATAGGCAGGTTGTCAGGCCCATGAGAAATTCCTCTCTGGGTGAGAGAATTGTTGGGAATTGATTTCCTGAAGGTGCTAAACTGCAGCTACAGGGATCTGAGACTTCATGTTTGGCCTTTTGTTAAATCCCGGAAAGGAAGTGGGGTTGTTGAAGGATTGTTGAGAAGAGAAGGGGAACACTTCCTGGGGTGGGACAAACATGTGGGGAATGAGGGATTGTAGGTTTTTAGTTTGATTGGGCACCTTTGAAAGAGTCTTTCTTGTTGTCTATGAGTCGTTATCCTGGTTAGGAATCCCTTTACCTGGGTGGATTTTAGTCCCATCTCGGGGGTAACCCACTGCTGAGAGTGATGAGAAGTTTGGTCTAAGGCTGGGAGGTTCGTGGAAGGTATTCACGCAATTGGTGATATTCTTACCAAGATAAGTGTCAATTGTGTGATAAATTTACATGCTGCATTATTATTTACGTGTTTATTTTTGTGGGTTTATCCTATGTGTGGTTATAGCGGTCTTTATAGTTATGGGTATTGCCTGTATATGTTGCATGTATGTGTTTACTGTTATTTCAGTATGAATCCATGCAATTATAGAATGCATTTGTCTTTTTACATTTTATATATAAAGTTATGCAATAGTTTTGTGTGTATATGTTTTAATTGCATATAGTTCGAAAAATTTATGTGGCATAGCTCAGTTGCATGCTGGGTATGTTACAGTATGTTCCGCAGAGAGAACAAAAGCATTCTCTAGAGTAGCATGGACCGGCATGGGTGGTCGGGGATGTTACATGTCTCATGTTCCATATACGAGTGTGGTTGGAAGTTTTATGTATGCAATGGTATGTACTAGACCATACATTGCACATGCAGTGGGAGTTTTGAGAAGGTATATGTCAAAAATAGAGAAGGAGCATTGGACAACAGTAAAGACAGTTTTCAGGTATTTGCGGGGCACTTCTAGTTATGGATTGTGCTACCAAGGAAGACTAGGTTTGGACAGAGTGTTGGACATACATGGCTTTGTGGATGCATACTGGGTCAGAGATATGGATCATAGAAGATCTACAAGAGGGTATGTGTTTAACCTATTTGGAGCAGCAATCAATTGGATGAGAAAAAGACAGTCTGTAATGGCACTTTCAACTACAGAAGTTGAATACATGGAATCCACTCATGCAAGTGTTGAAATAATTTAACTGCAAAGAGTATTCTTATTATTATTGATATATTATTCATAGGATCAATCCCCATTGTGGATTGATCATGTCGGTTATTGTAATAGGACCAAATCCCCTTTTGTGGATTGGTCAAAAGACAATTGTAATAGGAAGAATAAGAAGTTGGCCCCAGCAGATATTAAAGAGGCCCATAAATATAATAAAGGTGGGTTTACCCACCCAGTTTGAGAAGTTGGCCCTGCCAGTGAAACGACACTTCACACGTGCCAGACTTGTATAAATAAAGAGGTCGACGCCTCACTTAGACACACAACTCACTTTCTCATTTGAGAGACAAGTTCAGATCTACTGCTAGAGAAGAAGGAGAGAGAGAGTAGCGCATATCTGGGAGAGGACTTTATGTATTAGTTTAAGATATCTCTTGACATTGTATTGGCTATCTATATTAAGGAAGTTTTGTTGGGTTTTCTTCCCCTAGAGGGTTTCCCAGGATAAATGTTGTGTCCCTTGTGATTGTGTACTTCTCAGTGATCTTGGATTATGCTATTGTTATCTAATTAAATGAAAACATATATAATAATGTCTTAAACATTAACATGGTATCAGAGCCAAGTTGAAGGAAGCATCTTTCACAAGTGAAAAACGTCACTGTTGTCGTACATGAAAATTAGGGATTTTTGATGGTGAATCTTTTCAACCCCAAAACCATCTAGAAAAGTGTGCCCTCCCCTAAGGATCAGTTTGGCACTCTCAACACACCTTTTCAGTGGCTGGATCTCTCGGAAAGTGAAACCCTAGTTTCACAAAGTACTAGAAGTACTAGAAAACCAGTGTACCAAAAGTACCAGAGTACCAGAGGTACTAGAAGCACCAGTCCAGAAATCCACAGATCAAATTTGGAGGAGAAAAAGTTGGATTTTCTCAAATCCAAACACACAAGGTTACTCGCCTCAGCCAAGCGCACCTCCTGGTAAGTTCAGTTTTTTATTTTAAGCACTTTCATTTTTCCATCATTTTCCTAGCTCCAGGTAAAGATGTCTGCAAGCGTTAAGCTTGTTGACAAGTTAGAAGGAGTAGAAAACTTATGTGCCTGGAAGTATAGGATTGACCTCATTCTTGAAGAGAATGACCTAGCAAGATTTGTCAAAGAAAAAGTATCGGAACCCGCCAATGCTGTAGAAAAGGCAAAGCATCAAAAGGACACAATAAGGGCCAAAAGAATCATTGCAGATTCAATCAAAGACCACCTGATTCCTTATGTGTCATCTAAGAAGACTCCGAAATAAATGTTTGATTCCTTGACCATACTATATGAAGGAAAGAACATAAACCGAAAGATGAATCTTAGAACTCAACTGAAGAATACAAGGATGCAGAAAGGAGAAATGATTCAGGAATACTTCTCCAGAATCTCAGAATTCAAAGAACAACTAGAAGCTATTGGAGATACCATAGATGAAGATGAACTCATAATGACGGCCGTAAATGGTCTCACATGACCTTGGGATGCTTTCATCCAAACAATATGTGCCAGAATGGAGAAACTGAAGTTTGATAGTCTATGGGAAGAATGCATCCAAGAAGAAAAAAGAGTAGCGAATTGTGAAGCATTACTAGCAAGGGATGATGATCAATCCCTAGCTACTCACACCAGAGGAGGAAGGAAGAAACCCTATGTTGTTCCAGAGTTTGTGTTTTAAGGCTATAAAACACACCGTCTAGGCATCCAAAATAATAGTGTTTTCTTTCAAAATAAAGGACAAGGAAGGGTCGGTCAGATTCAGTTTCTCAACTGTCTCTGTCTTTCTTCTCTTTG
>ML780691.1:7892-20608 GCA_009831015.1 Picea engelmannii | reverse complement strand
TCTGAAAGAAAGATTAAGATACTCAGGTCAGATAATGGAGGAGAATATACCTCAAAAGAGTTTGTGAACTTCTGCAAAGATGTTGGGATCAAGAGGGAACTCACTACTCCCTATAATCCCCAACAAAACGGTGTAGCTGAACAGAAGAACAGAACCATACTGGAAGTTGTGAAGACTATGATCCATAATCAAGATCTTCCTATGTGCTTATGGGCAGAAGCAGCAATGGCAGCTATTTATGTGCAGAACTGATTGTCCCATAGTGCACTTGGGCTTAAGACACTGGAAGAGATGTTCACCGGAAAGAAGCCAGAGGTAAACCATCTCAAAATATTTGGCTGTCCAATGTTTATTCATATACCTAAAGAAAAGAGAAACAAGCTAGACCCTTCAGGAAAGAAGAGAATATTTGTGGGATACTGTGAGGTCTCCAAGGCCTTCAGAATCTATATACCAGGTCAACATCACATTGATATCAGAAGGCATGTGACCTTTGATGAGGATGCAACGCTCAAGAAATATAAACTATGCCAGCTTGACGAGGTATATGAAGAGGAACCCGTAATCCCCCATACTGCAATGAGGGAGGTTCCCAAAGCTACAGAACTAGTGAGGGAAGTCGTAACTTCCCCTGATGAGGAACTTCTATAAGACCATGATATAGTAGAAGTGCAAGAACCTCCTCAGATGACGATCCTCCATAAAAGAAATCCAGCTTGGGCTAGAGAGATTATTCAAGATGGAGAGAAGTACGGTGTTCCCCAAGGAACTACAAGACAGGTAAAAATACAAAAGCCATTCTCTAGTTATATGGCTTTGATGTGTGATCTCCTAGAAGAGGAGCCTACCTGCTTTGAAGAAGCCATTCAGAGGAAATAATGGGCAGATGCCATGACAGAGGAATACCAATCCATAATGAAGAATGAAGTATGGGAAATAGTTCCCAGACCAAAGAATAAAGATGTGGTATCCTCCAGATGGCTCTTCAAAATAAAACATGTTGTTGATGGAAGTATTGAGAAGTATAAAGCAAGATTTGTCACTCGAGGATTTTCCCAGAAGGAAGGCATTGACTATGAAGAGACATTCGCTCCTGTGGCCAGATACACTTTGGTCAGAACCATCATAGCTCTTGCAGCTAAGATGAAGTGGAAGCTGCACCAGATGGACGTGAAGACAACTTTCCTAAACGGTGTCATCGAAGAGGAAGTGTATATAGAGAAACCTCAAGGATTTGAGGTTGAAGAAAGGAAGTCTCATGTCTGCAGATTGAAGAAAGCCTTATACGGATTGAAGCAAGCTCCTAGAGCTTGGTATCGCTGTATAGATAGTTTCTTGACGAGCTTAGGCTTTACCAAGATTAAAGCAGACTCTAACCTCTACTTCAAAATCATGACAATGAGCCAGTAATCTTACTGCTATTTGTGGATGACTTATTCTTAACTGGAGAAGAAAATATCATCACTGAATGTAAAAAGAGACTTGCCTCGGAATTTGAAATGAAATACCTTGGCCTAATGCATTATTTCTTAGGTCTTGAGGTATGGCAGAGTCCTGAGAGGATCTTCCTTAATCAAGGGAAGTAAACGGTCGAAATCTTGAAGAGATTCGACATGTTGGAATGCAAGCCCATGAATACACCCATGGAAGCGAAGCTGAAGCTGCTGGTCGATACTTCGTCAGAATTGATTGATGCCACACTATACAAACATATTATTGGATCGTTGATGTACCTGATGAACACCAGACCAGACATTTTTTTTTCCATGAACACCTTGAGTCAGTTTCTGGTAGAACCCAGACATGTTCACCTAGTGGCTGCAAAACATGTGATGAGGTACCTTAAAGGTACAATAGATTATGGTTTCAGCTATGATGGAGATCATAATTTCACATTGAGTGGATATACTGATGCAGATTGGGCAGGAAGTGTTTCTGACAGGAAAATCACTTCAGGATGTTGTTTTAGTTTGGGATCAACTATGATCTCGTGGCAAAGTAGGAAGCAATCTAGTATTGCTCTCAGCACAGTGGAAGTAGAATACATTGTTGCATGTTCTGCTAGTTGTGAAGCTATATGTCTTTGAAATTTGCTGACCGACCTATTTGACTTAGAGATGAGAGCAACCTTGATTCTATGTGACAACCAGAGCTGCATAAAAATGATAGAGAATCCTTTATTCCATGACAAGTCGAAGCACATAGAGATCCGTTATCATTACATCCGTGACATGGTACAGAGAGGAGCGTTGAAGCTCCAGTACATTAGCACGGATGAACAAGTTGCTGACATGTTGACCAAGCCCCTATCTCGTGTGAATTTTGAGTACTTCCGAGATAAGCTTGGCATAGTCTGAAAGGACCTTCCTCGAAAGGGGGAGTAGTTGTTGTGTTCCTTGCTTCTGACCTAGTTGTCAGACATAAAGCAATATGTGATGTTCCTTGCTTCTGACCTAGTTGTTAGACGTAAAGCAAGATGAGATGTTCCTTTCTTTTGACCTAGTTGTCAGACGTAAAGAAAGATGAGATGTTCCTTGCTTCTAACCTAGTTGTCATATGTAAAGCAAGATGAGATGTTCCTTGATTCTAACCTAGTTTTCAGACGTAAAGCAAGATGAGATGTTCCTTGCTTTTGACCTAGTTGTCATACGTAAAGAAATATGAGATGTTCCTTGCTTTTGACCTAGTTTTCAGACATAAAACAAGATGAGATGTTCCTTGCTTCTGACCTAGTTGTCAGACGTAAAGCAAGATGATATGATGAGACTAGCACTGAGCTTCCGACGGGATAGCTGTGACGTATAGCCCATCTAGTATCCTTCTTCCGACCGGATGGTTGTGATGTAAAGCAGGATGAGTATCTTGCTTCCATCTTGAGTGTTGTGATGTAAAGCAAGACGATGAGATGAGACTAGTACTGTGCTTCCATCTTGATAGTTGTGACGTAAAGCCAATCTAGTATCTTGCTTCTAGCCTGAGTGTTGTGACATAAAGCAAGACATTGAGATGAGACAAGTATTGAGCTTCCAACTTGACAGCTGTGACGTAAAGCCAATCTTGTATCATGATGAGCCAACCTTTTGCTGTGATGATGATGATGTATTGGTTTTTATACTAATACATATTGATGCAGATGATGATGGCATTCCTTGAGAATGTCGATGTTGCCGATGAAGAAAACTTTCGATGATTTATAGATACGCCAGTCAATGTTCCAAGATGATATTGATGATGTTGTCCTCTCACCCACTTGATGTTGTTGATGATGTTGTCCTCTCTCTCTCGCATGATGCTGCTGAAGAATACCCTTCTTGTTAAGGGGGAGTGTTGAAATAATGTAACTGCAAAGAGTATTCTTATTATTATTGATATATTATTCATAGGATCAATCCCCATTGTGGATTGATCATGTCAGTTATTGTAATAGGACCAAATCCCCTTTTTCAGATTGGTCAAAAGGCAATTGTAATAGGCAAAATAAGAAGTTGGCCCCAACAGATATTAAAGAGGCCCATAAATATAATAAAGGTGGGTTTACCCACCCAGATTGAGAAGTCGGCCCTGCCAGTGAAGAGACACTTCACACGTGCCAGACTTGTATAAATAAAGAGGCCAATGCCTCACTTATACACACAACTCACTTGCTCATTTGAGAGACAAGTTCAGATCTATTCCTGGAGAAGAAGGAGAGAGAGAGTGGCGCATATCTGGGAGAGGAATTTTTGTATTAGTTTAAGAGATCTCTTGACATTGTATTGACTATCTATATTAAGGAATTTTTGTTGGGTTTTCTTCCCCTAGAGGGTTTCCCAGGATAAATGTCGTGTCTCTTTTGATTGTGTATTTCTCAGTGATCTTGGATTATGCTATTGTTATCTAATGAAATGAAAACATCTATAATAATGGCTTAAACATTAACAACAAGCAAGGAAGCAATATGGTTACAAATATTGTGTTTAGGTATTAGGTTGGTACAACAAGCTGTAAGGATAGATTGTGACAGTCATAGTGCAATTTTTATGGCGAAGAACCAGACTTATCATTCAAATACAAAGTATATCGATGTCCAATATCACTTTGTGAGAGACATGGTTGAAGAAAAAAATGGGTTGTTGTTGAAGGTGGACACTTTGAAGAATGTTGCAGATTCATTAACAAAATTTTTGAGGACTAAGAAGTTCTCTTGGTGTAGAGGATCTATGTTCATTGTTGCCTTGGATTGTTGACTATGCAACCTTGTAACACCTTGTAAGCAGAAAAGACAACAAGTGGGAGAATGTTGGCTATGTGTTATATTCTTTGCATGGTTTCCAGGGGAAAAATATCTATGTAATGTGTGTATTTTCCATTGTATATTTTATGTTCTTTTATTGAAAATATGTTTGCAGTAAATAATTGTGCAAGGTTAAAATCTACACTAGCTACAATATTAGTTGGGAGACACCTATTCACTTTCCAACTCCTTCCACCTACTCTAAACAATTGAAACACCATGATGGAAGATTGAACTACAAAGCATGAAAAACAATTCAAGAAATGCAAGAGTAGTTCCATAACTAGCCTCACAACCCTCATTTGCAACAATTGAATGAAATTTATTGATTCTTACTTTGACCATCCTGGAAATTTGGCAATAGTCCTAGAATGATGACTAGGACATACATGTCCCTAATTTGGATCCAACTAATAATGGTTAGGTACCCTAAATGACAAATATAAGAAGGATTTCCACCCTAGGTTCCCACCCCTAATGACAACTTGGTTGGTTATCATGTGCAATGAATTGTTTATTTTGTGGCTTCCATTTATTTTTTTCTTTGTAAAAATATTCAAATTATATATTCTTGCAAATATTGATAGTTAACAAAACACACACACACACACACATAATTTTAGGATATTTATACACTTAGGAGTTAGTTAAGATCAACTTGGTCTAATGTGTCTTTAAGTAAAATGTGTTTCCCTAGTATACATTTGTAGTTATCTAATCTGACAATCACAATATGTTCTAAACATAAAGTGATCTGACCATTCATATTCTCCTCAATACTAATGATTATATTGATCAGTGGCTTAACACCCAATTGGTCCATGATCTCCATTTAAAGAGCATGGAGGTTCATTTGCTGATGATCAATTGTGAGAAACTCATATGTGATTATTTTTCATTTTGCATTAATGTATTTCCTCAATGGTCGAATTTGTTGGGGCGGGGATTGTTTCCTCTTTGAGGGTTTTAACCACGTTATACACCAGTGTACTAATATTTGATATGTTTTTGTGAACGGTTACTTTAAGGCGTGATCAATTTATTTAAGGTGTTCAACTTGTGTGTAAATATGATGTTTATCGTACATGGTATCAGAGTCTGTATGTAAAACCTACCTATTTCATGACTCAAAATAAATAAATATTTTCTATAATCTCCTACTGAAATGACTGAAATTTAGTTTAGAATTTATTTCATGATTTTCTTATACCACGAATAAAAAACAACAAGGTAATAATGATAACAACATAATAACAACAACAGTAACAACATAATGCTAACAAACCAACTAGTAAAATACATACATCAACCTGCAGGTTGGTTGATTCATCCCCTGGTTCACTTGTTTGTGTGCTTTCCTAAACTTCCCAATTGAATATTAACCTCCCATCCAACTAGGAATAGACTTTGGCTCCCTATCTCCAGGAATCCTTGCGGTTTCCTGGTGCCCAAGCCCAAAGTTCCCAGCAACAACAGTTCTCTGTGAGAGTTCCCAAAACAATTTGTTCTCCCATTTTTCCTCCTCTTGCAGAATTTTCCAAAACAAAATGAGACCCTTCTCCAAGTCCCCTCTCCTCTTCCTTATCCTCCCCTCTCATTCAATTCCCCAACTACCGTATCCCCCTCATTAATTCCCCAACAACCTTGTCCCTTCATTAATTACTTCACCTACCTTTTAATAATAGAATAATAAAAAGACTCATTGAGTTTATTTTAGTAATTAATTAAATTTAAATTAACAACTATGAAAATTAAATAATCAATTTGGTTTTTTTTTTTAATGTAAGTGAGTGTAAGTACTTGTATTACTAAAAAGGCTATGATACAAAAAGGGGAACTCCCTGGTCTGCCAAAACGGAAACCAGCCCAGGGGTTCCAGAGTTGCGTTCTCTGAGATAGAAAAGGGGTATGGCTGGACCTCCACCTTGGGAAACCAGCCTAGTCCTACCATATCCAGTTTTTGACAAGCTAAATAAAACATAAATGTAAGAAACACAACACAGAAATTGAGACTGACCCAGCCACATGACTTGACCACTGGCTAACCAGGCGCTATTCCAGGATGATGAGATGCTTCTTTCCTTCATCTGCCATGTCCTTGTTCTCCTCCTTCTGGACCATCGTGCAAGTCTTTCTGATACGGTCTGGTGCTCCATTCCCATTAGCTGGAGTGATGTCCATATGATGGATGTAGCGCAAGTATAGGTGGAATTGGGCTGCCACTCACTCCATCTTCTCCTTCTGGTCCTTTTGGTCCTCAACAATTCGTTTTGTACTGGCTTCCAGGTTGTTGAGGCGACTCAAGATTTATTTTAGCATGTTTTTGTGGTCCTTGTTATCCTTCAGGATGGCATCTTTCCTTTTTGAGCTCACTTTGCCTAATAACATATTTGTTCACCATGCCATCTCCATCATTTTGTGGTAGAGGGTTTCTCTGGGTTGCGTGGCCCCTGGGTCCGTTATCCAATCCACTTCATGAATCAGTTCCTCCCAAGCTTTTCCCTTGTGTTTAGCATTGATTTCCTTCTCCCACAGGGTGATGGTCGTTTTTTCCTTCGGTTCGACCAGCATATGAAAGGTTCCCTTGGCGTATCTGGCCGCTTTCTTCACCCTTGAAACCCTCCTAGGGCTTGTCAGAGATTCTTTCCTATGGGGGTTTCTTTTGTTGTGTGTTCTCTTCATACACACCATCTCGACTGGCTTGTGGCGGTGTTTTCCCTGAATTCTCCTCCTATTCCTATCTACACAGGGGTTCCTTCTTTCCTCGCCCTTGTTTTTGTGGTAGCTCATACAGTTGCACTTTTCCTATCTACATCTATTCCTAGTGATTCTTATCTTATGTGATTTCCCCTGCTGCGAACTCATCCTAGCAATCATGGTCTGCTCATAGAGGTGGTCCTTCCCATTCTTTTTCCCTATCTCAGTATTTGTGATCATGATGACCCGACTGTTATCCCTAAGTTGGCCCTTGCCCCTGCTCGTTGTGTAACCAATTGTGTTACTCCCTGTACCTATTCTTGGGTGAGGTGCATCCATACTGGTCCATGGTAACACCTTTTGTACTACATCATTCACAACCTTTTGATTACCATCTATACTTTCCCACGCACTAACCCTGCACTTCTTCCTATTAACGTGACCTTGGTGCCGTACCCCCATCTGTTGTGTGGTCTAAGCTTGCATTGTAACTTGTGGTCGAATGTTGGGCAGGAAGATTCTTTATGGATTCTTCATGTCTGCCAATTGGCCTTGCGCCTCCCTCCTCGATGTGACCTTCCTTACTTAAGTTGTCATCCCGGTCTTTTGTCGCTGTTTGTATCCAATTTGTTTTGAAGTGACCATTTAGGATGTTGCTCCAGGTAGTGTCTAGCTCTGGTCCTTCCTTTCTAACCCCTTCATTAGCGATTTTGTTCGCTAGGCCATTTGCTGACCTGCGTACCTAGCGCAACTCCACTGTGTTCATCATTTGCAAATGCTCCTGGATTTTTTGCAGGGAGTGTGCCAAGCGTCAGTGCCTCTGAAATTTTCCCACTCTGGTGCCATTTTGGAGTCTCTTCACCGTGTTGATTACCAGAGTGGAGTCACCTTCCATGATAGTGTTTGTCATCATTTCATGGCTTAGAATCTTGAGTTCGATCTCCAGGGCTCTGAATTCCATTGCATTGTTGGTTGACTTTCCCATACTCCCAGCGTATAGCTAGATTGTGTTACCGCCACTATCCCTGATTACCCCTCCCATTCTTGTCATGCATGGGTTCCCTTTTTCCGCCCCGTCGAAATTCAACTTGAGGGACCTTGCTGGAGGGGGATTCCAGTTGTGATCACCTACTTGGAGTTGTAGTGGTCACCTTACTTGTGTGTGGTTGCACCTGTCTTTTAGGTGAAAATATTCTAGGACTTGGGAGTCCTGGCCTGTGAGTTGCACTTCTCCATTCTGGCAGTTGCGGATCTGCACCGTTTCTCTTGTCAGGGAGATTTTTTTTCCTTGAGTTTTCCTTCTGGAAGACTTTCATCCCTGAAGATGCGTCGATTCCTTTCTTTCCATATTTCCCATATGATCATCCCTAGAATGAGATTCCAACATAGGTTCACCTCTTCATTTTCGTTGTAACTCTCATTCCAGTTGTTGATTATTGCACAAATGTTACCTCATGTCCTATTGGATTGTCGAAAGATACTTGTCGCCCAGTCCCAAATCTTTGTTATGTAGTTACATTCATCGAGGAGATGATTCGTTGTTTCTTCCTTAGTTTGATAGAGGTGGCACCATGATGGGTCTATGAAGCCCCTTTTCCTTAGGTTTTCCCAGGTTAGAATTCGGTTGTGAAGTACTAACCATTTGAAAAATTTTATTTTTGGCCACTTGGGGCTGTTCCAAATCTTATCCCATTGTTGTGCTAGGTCTTCTTGGTCTTGGTCCGCGATGTAATGTCAGGTTTCTTTCAAGTTGAATTCCCCACCATTTTTTTGGCCCCATCTTAATTGGTCCTTTTCTTCTGAGACTGCAATTTTCCTTTTCCCCATTTCCTCCTCCATCTCCTTCGCAATTGTTGCGGTCTGGTCTCTATTTTTTGAATTGAGATTGTCCCAGATTCTCCATCTGTTGATATCTGTTTCTTGCTTCCAGTAGTGGTGGACTTTGGTTTTGCCTTGCGCTGTCATGTCCTGTTGGAGTTCCTCCCTGTTTGGATTTTCCATTCTGGGTTCCTGTTGCTAGGCATCCTCCCAGAATCTGGTTGTTTTACCATTCCTCACTTCCCAAAAGCTGTGTGTCTAGATCTAGGTTTTGTTGCACCAAGCTAGATTCCAGATGGTTGATCCCTCCCTAATGCCCATAAAACAAATTTGTTCCTGGTCGTTTATGTCCGGGGCATACTTGGCCTTCCACAGGTTTTCCCATGGGTTAGATGTTTCTTTGACCCATCGCCACCATAGTTTCTCCCCGTAGGCTTCGTTGGTTACTTGTGGCTCTTGTAGCCCCAGTCCTCCTTTGCATTTTGGTTTGAAAACCTTCTCCCAGGCCATCAGGGCCCATTTTTTCTTTGTTTCCACTCCTCACCATAGGAAGTCCCTTTGGATGGTTCTTATTTTTTGTAGTATTCCTTTGGGGGTGGGAAATACGGACATCATATAGGTTGGAATTGCTTGCAGAACTGTCTTGGTCAATATAAGTCTCCCCGCTAGGTTGAAGGATCTGTACGTCCAATTTTTCACCCTCTCTTGTAGCTTGTTGATCACTCCTTCCCATGTTTCCATTTTGTAGGCTATGCCCATCAGGGGTATGCCCAAGTATTTGGTTGGGAGTGTTTTGTGTTCAAACCCCAAAATATTTGCCAGGTTTCTTTGGATTGCAGGGTTGGTGTTGAAGAAGTAGATCATAGATTTGGAATGATTGATCTCGGCTCCCGAGGATTTCCCAAACTCTTCTAAGATTCTTTTATAGGATTTTGCTTCCTTGACCATGGGTGTGCCATGGAGTAAGGTGTCATCCACGAATTGTTGGTGTGTTGAAGTAGGGAAATTTTTGAAAGGTTTGATGCATGTTATTTCTCTTGTTGTTGTTGCACCTTTTATGCTTCGACTGAGACCTTCCATCATCAATATGAATAGGAAGGGGGATAGCGGGTCTCCTTGTCTGATGCCTCTAGTAGGCCAGAAGGGTTTGGTTGGGGTTCCATTTATTAGGAGTGAGTAACTTGTCTTTGAGACTAGGCTGAAAATCCAGCTGATCCAGTGTTGGGTGAAGCCAAAGGCTTCCAGAGTCTTGACCATGTAGTGCCAGCTAATTTTGTCATAGGCTTTTGCTAGGTCAAGTTGTATTATTATCCCCCCTCTCCTCTAGATTTTCAGGGTGTAGATTAGCTCATGGGAATGGATGATGTTGTCCATGATTTTTCATCCTTCCACGAAGCCCGCATGTTCTTGTGAAATCAGTGTGGGTAGGATGGGTTTCAATCTATTGGCTATGACTTTGGAAATAATCTTGTAAACCACATTGCATAAATCTATGGGCCTGTACCGGTCAGGGGTCCTTGCTTCATTTTATTTGGGGATTAGAGTAATCATTGTGGCATTTAGCGCTTTTAGGATGGAGGTTGACCATTTAGAGTCCTCCACCACCCTATAAACATCATGTTTGACCACTTCCCAACAAGCTTTGAATAATTCCACTGTGAAACCATCTGGACCTAGGGCTTTCCCATTGGGCATCTCCTGGATCACTTAATCAATTTCCTCCTTAGCGATGGGTTTTTTTAGGTTGTTATTTTGTTCCTCGGTGACTAGACAGGGGATGTGCTGACTTATCCTTTGGATGGACTCCATTCAGTCTTTGTTGGATTCCTGAGCTATCCCATGGAAGTGACTTACCAGAGTATTTTCAATATCCTTGTGGTATTCTCTCTCGATCCCATCCTGATCCTTAATTTTTAGGATTTTGTTGTGGGCTCTTCTGGCAATGGTTGTTCTATGAAAAAACTTGGTGTTCCTCTCTCCTTTATGGCTACCTGATGTTGATTTATACATTTATTGTTCCAGGTGAATTGTCCATTATTGGTTCTGATGTCCACCATCTCTATTGTGTCTATGAACGTTTAAAATTCTTCTGCACCTCTATCCAATCTCCTGGTGCCTCCTTTTTTCTCCGCAAGTGACGTGATGATGTTGAAGTCCCCTGCCAAGATCCAGTGGAGGCTGTTGGAGCGGGCTTTTAGGTATTCTAGGTCTAGAAGCATTCTTCTCTTTTCCTCTAACATCTGGGGTTCATACACATTAGTGTACAAAATCATCTCCGTGTTACCAATGATTTGCATGTTAACCAAAAGAGTGTGTCTGGTAGCTTCAACTGCTATTAGGTTCATCACTTGTGGGTTCCATAAGGTGAGAATACCTCCTAACATTTGTTGTCCTTCGATAGCCAACATCTTGTACTTTCTCCATTGTTTTTTGTTGATTGTTTCCATTCTATCTATAGTGCATTTTGTCTCTTGAATGAAATAGAGGTCTGGTTGTTCCTTCCTAAGTCTATTTTTAAGGATTCTCTGCTTTTATGGGTTGTTTAGACCTCTTATATTCCATGTTATAATCTTCATTTAAACATGCGGGGGGGAGTTGGGAAAGAGCTTTTTGATCTTACCTGAGTTTATCAGTAGAGCTCCTAGTTCCTATAGGGATACATTGTTTGATTTCCTTCCTTTTTTCCTTCTCGTCTGCTTGGGTGAGAATTGTGGTTGCCCCTCACCTGTTTTGATTCCTAGGTGTCCTATCTCCCCGTGTGTGTGCTTGAGCCCTCTGGATTTGGCTTCCTCCCTTAGGAGGAACATGTATTGGATGTGCTCTAGTTGCTCTGTTGGTACATTGTGTACACCCTGCCTTTTCCATTGCTCCAATATGTTCGGGAGATCTATCCCTTCCCTTTCCATAATGTATATGAGATCAGGATATTCCGTTCCTACCTTGCTTGGATTCATTTATGTGTCTCTGTATGCCTCCTGCATGGGGGTGTTGGCATATTTTTTTCTCCGTCCATAGGAGTTGCACTACCCCCCTGTCCCATCTTATTTCTTTGGCTATCTGTGTACTCATTTGTTGCTTGTTCACTGGCTTCTTTAGCTTTTTCCTTTTCATTTCCTCCTTCTTCTCCTTTGTTGGTCTTGTCCTGTCCTTCTGTTCTATTCCTGGCCTCCAGATTGCTCCATGTTGGGGTTTTACTTTGTTTCTTGTTAGCTATGTTTCTGTGGTTCGGCTTTATAAACCCATCCTCATCATGTTGCAGTTTGGTGTTTTCCGCTTCTTATTTTTTAATGAGAGGACATTCTCTGATTAGGTGTCCATGTTTGTGACATCTTCTGCATCTGAAGGGGATCTGGTCATAGTCAATGTTTTGTATCCATTCCTCATCCCTAAATTCCAAGCTTATGGATTCTGGGAGTACCCCCGACACATCCATATCTATGCAGATTCTTGCATAGGATGTATATCTCCCATTTAGGGTTGCTTCTGATGTCTTCATGTATTTTCCCAGTTTGTTCCCTATTGGTTCGAAGGTGGAAGGTAGCCAGTAATCTAACAACAAAGAGTAAAGTCTCAACTAGACAGGTACATTTTTTAAAGTTTCTTTCTCTGGGGAGAATTTTTCCTTCCATGGTCACATGTACAGTCCTGCTGAGGCGTGGAAGTATGCCCCCCCCTCAAAGACCTTATCCCTATCTTCCAGGTTCATGAATAATGTTGTGAAGAAGCATTTCGAGCCCAGGTGGAGTTCCACTTCTCCGCTTGGCTTCCATTGATATTTAATCCAGTTGCACAACATTCTTTCTGTGGGCCACAAACCCATAAACTTGCAGATTAGCGCATGCGTCTTCATCTGGTCCCTGTAGAGTTGCATTTGTGAATCTTCCAGTATTACCTTGGGTATCATTGTTGTTCTTTGTTTACATGGGTT
>ML780690.1:741960-755730 GCA_009831015.1 Picea engelmannii | reverse complement strand
AGAGAGGGAGGAGGGGGGAAAGAGAGTAAGACAAAGAGGAGGGGTAGATACATAGTGTGAGAGTGACAAGAGGGAGAAAGAGTGGGGGGTAGAGAGAGATAATGAGATAAAGGGAAGTAGAGAGGGAGACATAGAAGGGGGTTAGAGAGAGAATGCAAGGAAGGGGGGGATACATAGGGAGATAGAGAGGGGAAATCGAGAGAGAAAGAGGGGAAGAGAGAATGAGACCGACACTAACAACGAGGAGAGAGAGAAAGGGTGGAATAGAGGTGGAAGAGAGAGAGGAGTGAGGGACAAAGGGTCAGACCGAGAGAAAGAGAGAGATATTAAGGGAGAGTGGAAGAGGGGGGGCGGGTAGAGAGGGAGTGAGCGTGAGAGTTTGAGGCAAGTCAAGGCAAGGTCTAGCTTTAGGTCTTTCCATGCCTTGTGTGTTGGGTATGTGTTATATTCTTTTCATGAGTATTAGTGTTTTCATTGCGTCAAGAATGTAGGGGGGTTTTCGGAGGGGAAGCGCCCCCAAGAATTATTTTTTTGTCATGGTAAATGTGTCACATTTTTGGGCAATTTTCGACAAATGGTTTTTTGTCGATGGTTTTCTATTTTCAGTTAAGGAATTAGGGTTGTTGACTAATCCATTTCATTGAGTTAGGGTTTTGGATGTCATTGGATCCTATATGTATATTGTATTGTAAACAATGTATAACTATGAATTAATATAGAATATGTTGGTTTTCCCAGTTTGGGTTTCTAGGGGAAAAATCTCTGCGTAATGTTTGTATTTTCCATTATATCTTTTCTGTTCTTTTAATGAAAATTTGTTTGTAGTAAATATTGTATAAGGTTAAAATCTATATTTGGTATCAGAGCTTTGTTGGCTTCAGGGTGACTCCTTTTTGGTCAAGGGTTTGGCTCAGGACTGTGATAAGCCTTGTTATAGTGGGAGATATGTGGTATTGATTTTTCAGGTGAAAAGAAATGGAAAGAAATTTAAAAATGGAGATCGAGAAGTTTAATGGGAAACGTTTTGACCTATGGAAGCTCAATATGGAATATCTTTTGGTGGACAGAGATCAATGGATCGTGGTAGATCCAAGTACTACACCTACAGGAACTTCAACAAATGACTGGAAAAACTTGGATCTGAAGGTGAAGAGCACAATCTGACTATGTCTCTTCGATTCAGTAATATTGAATGTGTTAGAGGAAGCTACAACCAAGTATTTATGGGATAAGTTGAGGAAGTTGTATCAGTATAAGTCCCTAGTAAATAAAATATTCCTAAGAGAGAAGATGTATAATCTGAGGATGAGAGATGGAGACTCGGAGGCAATGCATTTGAACGCTTTCAATACTATGGTAATTCAGTTAGTATCTGTTGAGATTAAAATTTTAGATGAAGATAAGTGTATCAATTTATTGTGTTCTTTACCAGACTCGTGGGATATTCTGGTTGTGGCCATAGGTAGTAATACAACTTCCTTCAAGTTTGATGAAGAGATCTCATCCTTGTTATAGAAATAGATGAGACAGAAGAATATGGAAGGACAGAGCATAGACACATTATTTGCAAGAGGACGCTCCTAGGAAAGAAATAGATCTAAGTTCTCAAGTGGGAGATCTAAGTTTAAGGGTAGATCTAAATCTCCCAGAAATTTTGTAAAGGTATCTTGGAGATGTGTAAAATAAGGGAACTACAAGAAGAAGTGTATATCCAAAGTTGAGAAAAAGAAGGGATCTAAAGAATCTCCTTCTACAAAAGAAAATACCTCCAAGGAAAAAGGAGGGGATGTGTACTTGGATTCTTCAAGAACACATGCAAATCATGAGGCGTGGTTGGTTAAATTAGGTGCATCCTTTCATATGACTCCCCAAAGGGAGTGGTTCTATGAATATGAAAGTTATGATGGAGGTAATGTTTTCTTAGGTGATGATTCGACAACCATAACCATAGGAAGAGGAAAATTCAAGTTGAGGCTCATGGATGGAAGGATTAGAACAATTCCTGGTGTTCTTCACATCCTAGGTTTGGCCATAAATTTGATTTTTGTAAGAAAAATGGAGGATGCATGGATAAAAACAATATTTGAAAAGGAAACCTGGAGGATGGTTCGAGGAGCAATGGTATTGTTGAAAGGAATTTGGTTTGGAAGTCCATATAAGATGAAAGGAAAAACTATTAGTGATGGGTGTAATAGCTTTGTTGTTCCTAATATTGGAGTTGAAGAAGAAATAAATCCTACAGTCTCTAGAGAAAAGGTTATGTCGTGGAATCAAAGACTGGAGCATATCAGACAGAAGGGTCTTCGACTACTGCAAGGTAAAGGTATGGTTGAAGTTATGTCTAACTGCTCTCTGGATTTTAATTTTTGTGAAAATTGTGTATATGGGAAGAAAACTCGGGTAAGATTCCCTTCTGTTGCAATGAGGGTAGAAGGAATTTTATAGCTAGTTCACAGTGATGTTTTTGGACCTGTATTGGTCCCATCATTAGTAAAATATGTGTACTATGTCTCATTTATAGATGTACTATGTCTTGAGGAATACTTGGATATATTTCCTCAGGAATAAATCTGAAGTCTTTGACAAGTTTAAAGATCTTAAGGCTCTTGTTGAGAATCAAACAGAGAAAAGAATTAAGGTGTTGAGGACAGATAATGGTGGAGAGTTCTGTGGGAATGAATTTGAAGAATTCTGTAAGAAGTTTGGTATAGCAAGGCATAAGACTACTCCATATACACCTCAACAGAATAGAGTTGTAGAAAGGATGAACATGACACTATTGGAAAAAGCAAGGTGCATTCTCCATGGTGTCAGGTTAGGGAAATAACTATGGGCAGAGGCAGTGGGTATTGCATGTTACCTGGTCAATAGATCACCCTCATCAGTGATGGATGAAAAGACTCCACAAGAGGTATGGACTGGTAAGAAACCTTCTCTCACACATCTCAAGGTATTTGGATGTGATGCATATGTTCATGCTCCAAAGGAAAACATGAGTAAGCTAGATAAGAAAGATGAAAAGTGTATCTTTATTGGATATAAATATGGTCTCAAAGGTTATAAGCTTTGGAACCCAGAAACTAAGAAGGTAGTGTATAACCGAGATGTGGTATTTAGAGAAATGAAGGATGTTGTTAAATAGGAATTCCTACTAAGTAAGGAAGAACCAGAGAAAATAGAGTTTATTTAAAGGATGATGAGTCAAACTCTATAGAAGAACATGAATCTGAAGAAGAAGATCCTCATACTCCAGTATTGAGGAGATCAGTTCGAGAAAGAAGGCTATCTGAAAGGTATAGTCCATCTGATTTTCATTCAAATTTTTCTTTGTTTATTACTGATGATGATCCTAGAATTATTAGGGAGGCGGTGGATTCAGAGGATGGACATCTTTGGAAAAGGGCCAAGGATGAAGAAATGACATCTTTGGATAAGAATGAGGCTTGGGATCTAGTGGAGTTGCTGACTAGAAGAAATCTCATTGACAGCAAATGGGTATTTAAAAAGAATCTTAATGCAGAAGGAAAAGTGGAGAAATACAAAGCTCGGTTAGTAGCAAAGGGTTATTCCTAGGTTGAGGGAATTGATTTTGGTGAGATTGTTTCTCCTCTTTCCAGGTTAACCTCTATAATAATTATGTTATATGTTTCTGTTGCATTTGATTTTGAAGTAACAGATGGATGTGAAGACAACATTCCTACATGGAGATCTTGAAGAAGAAATCTATATGAAGAAACCATAAAGTTATTCTTTGAAGGGAAATAAGGAGCTGGTATGCAAGATGAAAAAGTCCCTGCATGGTTTGAAACAATCACCAAGGATGTGGTATCAAAAATTTGAAACTTATATGTTGGGCCTTGGCTTCACAAGAATCAAAGAGGATCACTATGTGTATTTTAAATTAATTGGTGATCATTTGATTTATTTGGTCTTGTATGTGGATGGCATGTTGCTGATAGGAAACAACAAGGAGATTATCTAGGATGTCAAAACTTAGTTGTCCTCTAAATTTGACATGAAGGATCTTGGTGTTTCAAATTTCATTTTGGGCATGGAAATTAAAAGAGATCGGAAAAAGAGGAAACTCTGGTTAAATCAGAGAAAATATGTCGAGACAATATTGTAGAGGTTTAATATGCAGGAATGTAAACCAGTCAAGGTTCCTATTCCTGTTGGTGTAAAGTTATCTGTGGATCAATGTCCCAAGACACAGGAAAAGGAGGAGTGCATGTCTCGTGTTTCATATGTGAGTGTGGTTGGTAGTTTGATGTATGCAATGGTCTGTACTAGACCGAACATTGCACATGCAGTGGGATTTTTGAGCAGGTATATGTAAAAACCAGGGAAGGAGCATTCAACAACAGTAAAAAGGGTTTTCAGGTATTTGCGTGGCACTTATAGATATGGATTGTGTTACTAAGGAAGACTGGGATTGGACAGAGTGGTGGATATACATGGTTTTGTGGATGCATACTGGGTTGGAGATCTGGATTGTAGGAGATCTACAAGTGAGTGTGTGTTTAACCTGTTTGGAGGAGCAATAAGTTGGATGAGAAAAAGACAGGATGTAGTGGCACTTTCAACTACAAAAGATAAATACATGGAAGACACTCATGAAAGTAAGGAAGCAATATGTTTACAAAGATTGTTTTCAGGTATTGGGTTGGTACAACAAGCTATAAGGATAGATTGTGATAGTCAGAGTGCAATTTTTATGGCGAATAACCTGACTTATCATTCAAAGACAAAGCATATTGATATTAAATATCACTTTGTGAGAGACATGGTTGAAGAAAAGAAAGTGTTGTTGATGAAGGTGGAAACTTTGAAGAATGTTGCAGATTCATTAAGAATATCTGTGAGAACTGAGAAGTTTTCTTGGTGTAGAGGATCCATGGGAATTTATGCCATGTATTGTTAACTATGTAAAACTGTAACCCCCTGTATGCAAAGGAAAAAACAAGTGGGATAATGTTGGGTATGTGTTATATTCTTTGAATGAGAAGTAGCGTATGTGTTTTGCTGGGTGTGTAGGGGTTTGGGGGAAGCGCCCCTGAGAAATTATTTTTGCCTCGGGAAACATGTCGCATTTTTGGGCGGTTTTTTGGCACATGGTTTTTTGCCTATGGTTTTCTATTTTCGGTTAAGGAATTAGGGTTGTTGACCAATCCAAGTCATTGGGTTAGTATTTTGGATGTCGTTGGCTCCTATATGTATATTGTATTGTAAACAATGTATCGCTATGAATGAATATAGAATGTGCTAGTTTTCCCTGTTTGGGTTTCCAGGGGAAGAATCTTTGTATAATGTTTCTATTTTCCATTGTATCTTTTATGTTCTTTTACTGAATATGTTTGCAGTAAATATTGTACAAGGCTAAAATCTACATTGTGATGTCTAAATATTGCCATGTCTAGGTCTTACCATGATTATGAGTCTGAAGGAGAGAGAGGGAGACATACAGGGGGGTAGAGTGAGAGTGAGATAGAGAGGGGGGGGGGTAGATGTAGGAGAGGGAGGACAAATATAGAGAAGAAAGGAAATGATTTTTAGGAGCGCGCACACGTACCTAGAGTACCTATGTGCACCTAGAGCATGTGCACGCTTGTTTGAATTCAATTTTTGGGGGCATAATTGACAAGGTGTATGCTGATTTGGTTGCCTCAGATTTAGGTTCGGGATGACAAACCTAGTGGTTTGGTATGCAAATTCATAAAAAACACCATTTTTTTGAATTCCCTCTATGTCTATGTCTTTGACGTTATTTTTTTATAGGCTAAAAAATTCAATTGTTGACAAAATTATAGATATAGATAGATTCGACTATGCATATTTCAAATATATAATTTTTATTATTGTTTACTATTTTTAACCTATCTTTGTCTTCATATATATGAAAACCCTAGAACATATACCTCTCTTATTTTTGCTATAACCTTTTCTCAGCTTAACCATTTATCAAATGAGTTATATGCGACACTATAGGAGATCGATACCCATGATCTAAAAAAATTAAAATTGTTTTGATCATGTTAATACCCTTTTATCCCGAATGAACAAAAGATAATGTAATTTCATGCATATGTGACACTGATAATATTAGAAAAATATAAAATTAATATTAAAAATTTCCAAACAATACACGACACAAGAAAAATGGGTTCTCTAGAAGTATACAAGTTTTTGGAATGAAATTCGATCATTAATACACTCAACACCTGCACAAACAAAAACATATACCTTATATTTTGTTGGAAAAATAAGATACCACTCTTATAAAAAATCAAATTTGACCTAATTATTCACAATGTCTATGAATAAAAGTTGTATATTCAAAAATTTAATTCAATTTACTATGTTTTATCTTCTTACACCATGTTCAAATTCATTGTAAATGTACCTTGAATAATCCCTCCAAGTTATCATATTTTTAAGGTTTGCATTACCATTGATGCGTCATGAGAAACCATCATTAGCTTGCACTCACCCTTAACTTATATTGATTCATTATGACTTCATCATAACTACATCATTTATTCTTTATGAAACAACATGGCCAAAGTGCATATAAATGGATGGACAAAATAAATATATACTAAATAAATGTAAAAGTGTTTTAGCAATTGATTTGACAGAATTTGGCTTGTTTACATTGCAACTACCTATCTTTATGTCATATCTAAATGCTAGTACACATTGAATTGATTCACCATGTCTCATAAAAATATTCTTGCTAATTAGTATATATGTTGAATCTTTAAAGGATGGTTTGGAAAATCTGATGTTTAATTTCTTAGACATTGCAATTATCATGTGACGAGATACATCATAAATGGTAAATCAATGAAATTTAATGGTGAACAATTTGGTCAATTTTTCAACATCTATTGAACAATTGACAAGTATTGCACATGATTGGAGTGAAGACTATTTGAAGATGCATTTAAATAAATGATTTGATAGAAAGGAGATTTAAGAATATAAATCTCTTATATGTCTTATTCTATGGGGAATATGGTTATCCCCTGTATATAATTATTTAATGATTATTACATTCCATTTTTCAAGTTTACTCTCATATGTATGCTTTAGTTCAATTAATGGTGTAATTATTTAATGATCACTAGATTTATTTTTTCAAGTTTACTCTAGTATATATGCTTTAGTTTAATATGAGTTCAATGGTGATAAAAAAGAGACGAACCAGCCAAGTGGTTCATTTACTAATAGAGAAAATATGTTCTTCGGTTATTTTTTTGACAAGGCATTATATGGGTGAGTTACTAATTGAGAAAATATGTCCCTCGGATATTATTTTGACAAGGTACTATAGATGGTTCAATTGATTTCAGTAGTGTTGGTGCCATACTCCATATTTTTGGAAGGCATTTTGTGAAGTTCACAAATTAAAGAGAAATTTTACTCATTTTGTTTTGATATTTTTATAGAAATTTAATCTATTGAAAATATTGGTCAATGGAGAGAGATTTTATTGGTAGGATATATACATATCCTACCCTCCTCTAGATTTGAACTTATAACCTTTTAGAGGAGTTTTTGAGAGAGTTTTTAGAATATAATTTTTTTTTATAATACTAAAGGCTAATAGGTTTCTATGACCTGATCTAAAAGATATATGTTATTGGTATATGACATGATCTTAGACATATATTTTATTGTTAAGACTTCAAATGTGATTTCCATTTTTTACTGAAATCTATTTTTTTTTTATGAGAGTGAAAATTTCCATTTTTCAGTGAAATCTAAATTCTATTTTTTTATGACTGAAAAAAAAAAAACATAAGTAGAAATAGCATGTGTGCAAAGAATTCAGAACCGTGGAGATGCCATGCATATTAGGTTCAGACTCGACGAAGGGATACTATAAAACATAATAAATATGAAGCCAGGCAATCCCCCTTGTTGGAAAATAACATCAGTTCCTCTCAAACTTAATACGAAACAATCCCCTTCTTGGAAAATGTGACAAAGACCCCCAAACCCTCAGGTCCAAGGTCCGCATAGGATCGTTCTAATCTGCCCTTTGAGTCTAATTGACTCTTTGGTTTTCCCTCGGGAAATACACTTCACACACAACGGTGTATCCACGGGCCCTTATGGGTGTGCCCGCGTGATCAGACACGAAGCATCAACCCAAATCCCTTGACCTGAAATAGGATCACACCCTTCAAGAGGTTTAGGACTTCAGGTTTCGCAATTTCACGATTCCTGTTGTCGAGGGTTCTTGTCCCTACAACCTCCAAAACCCAGATTGCCGAAATCTGATGCACTCGGCAAAGGTTGTCTTTTCAACGGGCTTCTCGCTTCATCAGGATTTCAGACTCCACGATTTCACGAATCCAAATGCAAGGCTCTCCGTCCTTCAACCTCTGAACCCCGAAACATTCCCCCAGGTTTGAATCTGCTAATTGATGAAGACACGCCACCTGTCCCCCTTGTGGTTTTCTACCTTTGACGTAGACTCCTGCCACCTGTCACTCTTTCAGGTTTTCAGGACTCTTTCTCCCTAAGCGCTGTCTCCTCCATCTTCCGACACCCGAAGTGCCAAAATGCTGAAACTGTAACCCAATTCCTATCCCAAGTCGTGACTTTGGGACTTTCATTTCATTGTGCTCAACTCCTTAGCATTAGGATCCCTGAAATGTCAAAATGATCCGATGGCTTGTGTAAATCACGATCAATGGTCCACGTTGATTCTATATCCTAGAGTGATACGCTCGCCTGCCTCTAACCACCCTGCAACTTCCATGGATCCTACGGTCCTCGTGATTTCAAGAATTCTTCACAGAGAATTTCGATCGCTCTTTAGTCCTTGATAACTCCTGCAAAATAAACCAAGGTTCTTCCTATGGGACTTAAATTTTTTTGGATGGTTTCTATCCATGTCCCCCTTCAAAGTAGTTTGATCATGTCCTCCTTTGAATACTTCAACGACGCTACCCCTTCTGAGCTTTCTTTGCAATTTTTAGCCTTCAAAAAGACTCCTGTATGCACTCCTTGCGGAAATCCCTCAAATTATTTTAAGTATTTGAGTTCTCAACTCTGTGCACTCTCCTGCAATAACAGTCCTTCAACTCTTCTCTTGGTTGCTAAGTTCTAAGATTTCAACCAGCCTGTGCACACCTTGCATGGATTCTGTGTCTCACCTGTACTTCTGTGGGAATGAGAACAATGATATCTCTTCTGATATTTCAGAGGTAAACTCTAAACCTCCGTCAACGGACTACTTGCAGACGATTTCACTGCACTCCTTGCAGGAACTTCTCACTCAGGAAGAGAAACAATTGAAACTCATTCTCTCTCTCTCTCTCTGATTTCAAACATGCAACATGAAATCATATATACACACCCTATTAAAGTGAATGCATAACCGAGAGAATAGAAAACCATAAGCATACCATTTAGCATGTATACACAGAAAGCATCATAACACCATGAATCTGAATCAAAGATTCATATATTAATTGAGAACTTCTGTACATGAGTTCTTCTCTACAAATTTCTGCTACAACTCTCTCTTTTTGCTCTATGCCCAATGATACAATGCTCTCTCTCTATAATGTTACAATGATACAAAGGTGAGGGTGTCTATAGTTACATCAACAGATGAGAGAAAATCCCTCATGATCTGTTTACATCCTCCAAAGTATAAATGCAATGTACGCCTTCTAGCTATCACATTAATATTTCAAAATCATTCCAAAACGCGAAAAATGCATGTTGCGCTTTCCAACTATCTTTTGCCTTCACGCTCGCTTGACGGCTCACGATGCTCCTGCATCATACTCCCTCTCTTGAAAACTTTCATGGACTCCTGTTCATGAGCTCTTGCATGGTCTATCCATGCTTATGAATTTTTGGTTCATCCTCCCAACTGGCATCTTCAAGTTGATGTCCCTTCCATTTGACCAAGTAGTGAAAATACTCTTTCCTCTTGGTCTTCCTGCTGACCCTCTTATCATTTATACTTTCCATCTGTGGCTTTGCAGCTATAGGCATTTGCTTAGTTCATTGAACCTCTATCTGTTCATTGTCTTCCCCTGCTTCTTCGGCTTTGTAAGGGTACAAATCTGAGATGTTGAATGTCGATGAAATTCCGATTCCATCGGGTAATTCAATATCATATGCGTTTGCCCCAAATTTTTTCATGACTCTGCATGGTCCAATCTTTTTCATTTTCAGTTTGTTATATGTTCCTCTTGGGAACCTTTCTTTCCTCAAATGTGAAAGAATCAGATCACCAACTTCAAACTAAAGTTCTCGCCTGTGTTGATCTGCTCTGCGCTTGTACTCTTGACTCGAATTTTGAAAACTTTCCCTCACTTGGTTGTGAGGTTCCTTCTTTTCTTCTGCAAAATCCTCTGCACTAGCACTTCTAGTTTCATTCTGTTCTGAATCCTTCAATTCATAAAATCCCCTTGGATGCATTCCATAAAAAATTTGAAATGGAATCTGCCCTGTGCTTCTATTGATCAAATCATTATAATAAAATTCCACCTGTGGAAGAATGTGATCCCACTGACTGTGGTGTTCAGTCACTAGGCTCCTTAGAAAATATCCCAATCTCATGTTCACAACTTCTATTTTCCCATCCATCTGAGGATGATAAGCTGAGCTAAATGACAAAATTTTCCCCAACTTCTTCCATAAAGTCCTCCAGAAATGTCCCACGAACTTGGTGTCTCAATCATAAACAATACTCCTTGGAAAACCGTGAAGTTTGACGACTTCTTTGAAAAATAGGTTCGCAATATGAGTTGCGTCACTGGTTTTCTGGCATGGTATAAAGTGTGCCATCTTTGAAAATCTGTCTACCACCACAAAGATTGAATCAAATCCTCTTTGTGTCCTTGGCAACCCCAATATGAAATCCATGCTCACTGCATCCCACAGCCTCTCAGGTATGGGTAATGTATGGTACAACCCTATGTTGTACTTTCTTCTTTTTGTGTGCTGACAAATTATACATCTGTCCACAAATTTATTAACATCTATCCTCATCCCTAGCCAAAAATATGAGCCATTTAATTTTGAGAACATCTTATCATGACCGAAGTGTCCGGCCAATCCTCCACTATGTTTTTCTTTCAACAGATTCTCTCTCATGGAGAATTGTGGAATACATAATTTATTTCCCCTAAATAATAATCCATCCTGGATCATATACTCAGTCCATTGACTTTTGTCCCTGAGAATTGGATTCTCAGACGCCTCATACGCTTTCCTAAAATCTGGTTCATCCTTGTACATTTCTTTGAGGTTATCAAAACCTAATGTTTTGACTCTGAACTCCTGCATAAGCAAACATTTCTTTCTCAAAGCATCAACAACTTTGTTAGTGTCATGCCCATATATTACTAAGGGTCATTAAGTTTCCTAAACATTTTAAGAAAGTAAATTGAAACAAAACTTCATAACATAATACTGACTTTTATAACAGCAACTTTAGTAACTTGGATTTATCAATAAATACTAAATGATTTATAGTATGAAATAAATACATAACTTAACAAGTACCTAGATCTGATGCTAATTTATGTTGCCTCTTTGCTTTACTGCTGCCTTTCTGCTCCCTGCTTCCCAAATCAACCCTGCCACAAACAGGAAAATAACTGCCCAAAACTACTGTCCTCCCTGCCAACTAGGAAAACTACCTAGCTCCAGGATATCTACGGATATCCTGGCCCTCCGTGCCTAAAACCTCCAGCAACTTGTTGCCTCCCCTGATCAAAAACCACAGTCCAACACACTCTGTTCCTTGCTCCCATCAAGCCAACAGTCCACAGAGAATACAATAGGCTCCCAGCCAATACCACAGTGCACAACAATACCACAGTGCATAGAAAATACCACAGTGCATAGAAATTCTGCTCACGGCAATACGCAATGGTTCTCGGCCAATACAACTGGCTCAGCAATACAGTCTGCAGCATCCATCCCCCTCCGAATGGTGCGCACATCCCCCTCTTCCCGTCCCTTATTCCTCCCTACCGACTCACGCAATTACTCCACAACCACCCCCCCGTCCTCCGTCCTTCGTCCCCCGTTAATGTTTTTATTTTCTCAGGATTTCTGGGCTCCCGCCCTGCATACGCAACCCCCGTCTACATACGTGACCCCTGTTATATCATTTATTTTTTTTGATCTCTTAAATTTACATCTCAAGTCAGTAAATGAGGTCTGCAGTTCAATATTATTTTATCAACCACAATTATTCTCTTTAATTAAATCTCACTTAATAATCTTTAACTATTTATGAATTTAGGGTCGTTACATACACCCACCCTTCAAGAAACTTCGTCCCGAAGTTAAGGTGTCGGATGGTACAGAGGAAAAGAGCATGGTTCATACATTCACAACAAGTAATTGCATTAACAATAAATAAGTCAAAAAACTCATACATACTAGTGTATATGTACAAGAAATGCATGTGTAGCTAGTACATGCAAGTCTCAGGCATGTACTAATAATCAAACTGTCATCCTTTAGTAATTTATGCATGCAGTCAATTCAGTCAGCAAGACTAGTCTTTTATAAAAGACAACAATTAGTCAATTGTTTAAAAATTTCCTTAATCAAAATTTTCCCGTTTAACAATTTTATTTTACACAGCTATAGTTTAGTTAATGGATATTCATATATACACATTTCTCCCTTCATCAAATTCCATCACAAACAGATCTCCATATGTCTCAACTATTCTACTCATCCTTCCTTCCTAACCTACTTCCGTCTCCCATCCTATCCGTCCTCTACTAGACTATCTTGGAGCGTCAGCTATACTGACCTAACTCCAAATAGAACCCGAAGTGGAAGTGTCGCTATATCGACCAAGCTTCCCTAGCAGACAACTGACAGTCCGCATCACACGTCTTGGGGAGCGTGAACCAACACTGTCCTCCCAGGACTTCAGGTTTCAGAGGATACACGGTGGGAAACACCTCCACCCCTCCTAACAGAACCAGGGTCAACACCCTATAATGGAGGATACATGGTGGGAAAAGCCTCCACCCCTCCTAACATAACCAGGGTCAACACCCTATAATGGAACACACAGGGGCACCGTGTTGCTGGAGGTTTTGTCATTGTTTATTCAGTTTTGGGCAGTGTTAGTACCAAAATCATAGCACAATCATGCATCAGTCCACATGTCATAGCAATGCATCCAAATCAATATAACTTCCCCACATATTATTCATACCATAATGTTTCTCAACAGTGGTCCACATATCCACTTTCATCATCATTATTGCTTGGCTATTTCATAGCCCATAACCTGCAGATTAGTCTTCAACACAAACTCATATATTTCTATGCATTATAATCATATAATTGCATACTTTCCTCATTTCAATTTGGTATCCCCGTACCAATACATTAACATCAAAGTTTTCCAATTTGAATTAGATTTCACAATATCCCATAATTCATACTCTTTACACATTCACAAGATTATCATTTACCAAAATAGATTTCATCGTATCCAACATCATTCTAATGGTATTTAAATATTCAACAATTTCTCTTTCTCACAATATGTCGCATCATATACATCATCATCAATAGTATTTAAACATTCATAAATTTTCATTCACACTATAGATCGCATTACATGCATCATCATCAATAACACTTAAACATTCATTACTGTTCATAAGTTTAAAGTTTAAATATATCACTTAATAGTTTCACTGTGACTAGGAAATAAAGTGTATAGGCCTCAGGTAATCTTGGCCGTCTAAGTCAAAA
>ML780690.1:671933-688206 GCA_009831015.1 Picea engelmannii | reverse complement strand
AGGGTTTTTTTTCCCTAGAAGGCAACCCTCTTTTATGAGGGAAATGTATTGCGGCTATGTATGTTGGCGAGTATTGTATTCTGAGAGAGGAGACTGTGAGAGAAAGAAGAGGAAGTTACAACGGGTTTTGCTGTAGGTTGTATTCCTTCATTTTGCTGGATAATAATAAAGAAAGGACCTGGCAATTTCTCTGGTGGATCTAGCCCACACTGGGTGAACCACGTAAATCTGTGTCTCTCTTGTATTGTGTATCTTCTGTGTTTTGTTTCTGCATTTGTTTTATTTTATTGCTCCGCGGTCCTATTTTTCTAACAAGTAGTGAGGAGTTAACTTAGGAAATCAAGGGTAATGCGTCACTTTGGTGATGATCCCATGGAAAGTGCGCAGTATCATGGTGATGATCCCAATGTTGCATGGTGATAAAACCAATGCAACATCTAAACTCAACTCAACTGAAGTGTTAACTGAAAGAGAATATTCTCCAGGTGGAATATTCTCCCCTAAAACATAGGAAACTGAATAACGAGTAATAATTACTAATAAAAAAGGAATAACCTTAGGAAAAATAAATCCTAGGTGTTTGTGAAGTAACTCCAACATGTCGGTATATTTGTTGCTAGTATTTCGCGGAAAACATCCATGTCGTTTTTAAGATTGCTGGGTAATTAAGAAGAGTTGATGTTAACCATGCCTTCTGATTTTCTTTCCTAATTAGAAAACTGTAAAGTTTCATGTAAAGATGCATTATACTCAATATGATCCTTCTGCCTTGAATCAAAACCCTCATTTGTCTCGTTCTGGAAGTCATGCAACCATATTGATGTGCGGGCCTCGAGTAACTAATCCATTGAAATGGAAGGCAATGGAAACAAGTTTTCACAAGTTGGGCATGATCTGCGTAGATGTGCACACACCATACGTTCAGCCATGTTGTTACTGGTCCCCGAGAGATTCCAGTTTTGAGATAGTTTCCAACTGCTGGCAGAGACATGGGGAATTTTCAGATCATCTCTGGCCAGTTCGGATTCAACCAACGTAGTATTGTATCTCGCAGCGGTGGAAAATTTGACATCCAAAGATGCTTCTATGAAAGAATATATATAATCTGGCATAGGCAGTGACTTGTGGATAACTGGATCGATTCCCATTAAAATAAGTTGTTTGTTCAGTTTAGAGTTCCAACGATTCTTTATCTCGTTATCCGTTCTTCCAGGAAGATGTGAGACTATAGCTAACCATTTGCAATTAAACAAAGAACGGGAAACACGACTTCAATATGTTGTCAAAGAAGAAAATCACACTCAGAAGGTAATCAATAATGTTAGAAAGCAGAATTAGAGTACAGTAAATACATAATAGTGTATAATAATAAGTAATAGTGTATAACCTGTCACCTCTAAGGAGTAGACATATGTTCTTAATGATATTGACCATTAAGTCACCTCTAAGGAGTAGACACATGTTCTTAATCCTTAGGTCCAGTTAAATAATCTATTTTTAAGTTCACAGCCTAGCGAGACACCAAATTAGATTTGAACATGTGAAGTTCAAGGAGGAAACACATATTCTTAATCATTAGACCCACTCGAGTTGTATTAATAATTTATTTTTAAGGCCAATACCTAACCACACACCAAATTCATAATATATAAAGCCAAAATATTTAAATACTATTGTTTATCATATTGCTTTTCCAATATGATATACCTCCTTCAATATGATATGTTTATTGTATATATTTTTAATATTTAAAGATTGTTGGACGTAGTGGTTTTCCATTGTGATACATATCTTTCAAACTGAAATGATTTTAATGGTATATACCATTTTATATTTGAGGATTGATGAGATAATGCTTGCCCATTCTAATAGGTCAAAGAAGACAATGCCCCAAAACTGCATTAATTTGTAGATATGATCTTAAATGCATGATGATGTCATGCAAATAACGATTCTATACTTAAGTTTCAAGATTTTTAAGCAAAACTCCACAAAACTCCATTCCATGGATAAATTGATTCTTTAGTACATAAATGCAAATATTTATAAGAAGGTGTGCTATGGTTAGTGGAGTATGATAAGGCTTAAGGTTGTGCCCAAGAAGTTGTAGTAAGTGGGAGGGTGTGCATTTGCCCATAAACCAAAAAAAATGCATATATTCATTTCTATTATGTACACTTTGCTCAACATATTTATTCTTTTTGAGGTTAAGGTATCTTAATTTTTTTGTTTTATTACTGAGTTTTATGGGAACTTACACAAATATATATCCTAATTAATTAATTAATATATATATATATATATAGTAAAAGTATACACATAAATACACATCATTAGAGAAACAACGAGCCTTCTCTTAAGAAGGTGCATTCAATTGGCCTACCACTCCACTTTGTTGAAATGCAAATGCACACCTTTACTCTTAAGAGAGTATGAATGGTTTAGTTGGAGAATTCCACTCACCCTCATGAGAAGTGAAGATGCATTCACTGTCAACTACCTATCTATCCTTTCTAGTGGACAAATTCACATCCCATCATGACATTGTACACAATAATAAAATAAACAAATATATATTAAGAAAATTCCAAATCCATATATTTATGTACTAGTGCACCTTCATTATTTTGTTGGGATGAGAGTATACCCAGTGTATATACACACTTCCAGGCTTTCATCCCACCTTTTGAATAAAATTATATCTATTAACATGCATAATTAATATCCTCTATGAACCATTAACTGTAATGCAAGCCTTCCTAAAATAGTGCTTTGAAAATGATCTAATGAAAGGCTAGGTGATAGGTGATTAAGATATTACTTATTTCCAAATATCGTGTGCAGACGAATGGTGGTGAGATCCTCTTGAATGGTGAAGGCTCCACACTTAATACTAGGTCGCAAGTAGTTGATCCATCTCAGCCTACAACTTTTTCCACATCTATTAAATCCTGTAGACACACAAAACATCTCTCATCAGGTCGTCATTTTCTAAAATTTGCTAAACCTCATCCATTTTAAAAAGGTTTAGTAATGGAGTACAAAAAAGAGAGAAAACCTGCAAGTCGGGGAAGGGTGTTCCAATTGGAAAGGGTTCTTAGACATAACTCAAACAGTGGAATATGGATTCAAAGGAGACTAAGAAGATTGAGAGCTAATTGGAGAGGGGGGTTTTGAAGAAACTTGTTTGGGATAGGAATCATATTAGGTTAATATCTAGAAATAACCTTGACACGATGGACAAGAAAATGACCATCAAAATAGATGAGGTTGTAGGGCTTAGGAGGTAGTGTAAACATATTATAGGACATATCCCAAGGAAATGGGGTTAAACTATGAAGATTAGTCATGCTTTCTATTGACAGGTGGTATTGAAAATATGATATTTTACATATTTTTAAAATTGAAGCCATCAAAACTCATATGTGTCTTCATAATTTTGTTTTAAGTAAAAAATAATTTCTAGGGAATTTGTTATCTTTTTTTTTTTTTTTTAATTGGTCCGGACCTTCTTGGCATCAGGATTAACCTTTTGGCTTGAGAAACCATGACTGAGGGGCATCTAAGCTGTCAAAATCACTCGGGGATCGCACTCAGCCTGAGCCACACCAACCCTTAACATGGCTGGATTTTTTGTCCCCGCAGGTTTCGAACCGGTGACTTTTCAACACGGAGTGGCTTAACAACACACTCCGTCACCGACTATCCTACACCTCGGGGACGAGAATTTGTTATCTTTCTAATGACATTTGTTTTCATTTTTTTTAGTGTCATTTAATTTGTTAAATTTGTTTTTAATTATATGTTTTCACTTGTAAATTTCCAAAAAAATTAACAAGTGACTTTTGTTCACAACAACTAATTTACTGATAATATGTATATGCAACAAGAAATTATATGAGAATGATTTAATAATAATATATTTTATTCCACATATTTTAATTTTTTATTTGGAAACCATAGATGATTTTAGGGGCTAAATTTTGCAAATGGGCTAATTTTCCATGGTTTTTCCCAAAAAACGATTTGCTAATTTCTTTTTTTTCTAAAATCAATTCGCCCTAATTCCATTGAATAAAATTATTTTACCTTAAAAATCGCCAATATTTGATAGAAGCTATATTAAATCCTTATAAATTTGAATATTTTTACAAAACTATCGCCAAACATTTTACATTTTGCATATTAAGGACTAGTAAGATTAGCCCAGGTTTCTACATTTTAATATAAATTTCCATCCCTAAAATTATCCATGTTGGAAACTTGTATTTTCTATTATTTTTCAAAGCTAATTGATTGATATTTGAATAAGATTTTATGCACCTTTGTGTTTGCAACAATTTTTTTCTCTTTTTTACATAAAATGAGAAAACATAATTACTGTTTTGAAGCATAAATTTCCATGAGTATTCCAAATGTCTTTTCCGTTTTTAACAAAGTTACCAACTTAACGAGAACTCTCGAGAGTTCTCATTTTTTAGAGGTCACATATTTTATCCCCATTTTAAAAAATGGTGCTACCGATAGCACCTATTTTTTACAGGGTGGTTAAAATTACGAATTAATTGAAACAATCATCCCGATCATTGTCTTGACAACAATACCATTCCATAAAATTGATCCTCAAATTGACAAGTGATGCTACCGGTTGCACCCTTCTTATTTTTGGAGTTAAAATTGAATCTTAATTGAAATAGTCACCTCGATCATGGGTACTATCCCGAACAAAGAACTTCAAATTGATTTGTAAATCAAAAGTGGTATTTTATTTGTTCATCTATTTTATTTTATTTTTAAAATTTATATTAAAAAATAAATAAATTGAAAAACAAAACTCCACATACATATTTATTTTTTTCTTTAAAGCAAAAAAACACATTTGTCTATTTATTTATTTTTAAAGAAAAAAAAAACACATTTTCTATCAAAAATCGATTTGTTAAGGAAAAAAACCTTTTATTAAATGGAAAATTGTCGTATTTAATGAAAATACACAGTTTTTAAATGAAAAACACAAAAAATTTAATAAAAAAACACCATTTTTTATTTAAAAAAAAGGTAATTTTTTTTTAAATTAAAAAAAAAACGAATAAAAAAACAAAAAAAAATTGAAAAAAATAATAACATAAAACATTAATAAAATATAACATTCAATTCCTCGAGGTGTAGGACGGTTGGTGACAAAGTGTGTTGTTAAGGCACTCTGTGATGTTAAGTCATCGGTTTGAAACCTACGGGGACAAAAAATCCAGCCATGTTAAGGGTTGGTGTGGCTCAGGTCGGGTGCCATCCCTAGGTGATTTTGACGGCTTAGATGCCCATGAGTCACGGTTTCTCAAGCCATAGGCTAATCTCGCAAGCTGCGAAAAAACTAGAAAAAAAAAAAACATTAAAAAAAAAAAAATTAATAACATTAATAACATTAGTAACATATAACATTAAAAATATTAATAGCATATAATACTAAAAACATGAAAAAATATAACATTAATATGACATAATCATATAAAATATAACATAAACATATAAAATAATATATAACATATAAAATATCTAGCATAAAACATATAACATTATAAAATATATGATGATGATGATGAACATCTGCTGAGACTCAATTGGTCTATGAGACCTTAAGAGGGATTTCTAGCAATTATTTATAATTTTGTTTCTATTTTCGAAAAACATTAAGAGAAGATTTCCAAGATTACCATAGTTTTGTTGAGTTAAAAGGTTAGGGAGGTTGGTAGTGTGACAAATATTTTTAAATTGGGATCTAATCCAGGTATAGGATGGACAATCAAATGGAAAGTGTTTTTCATCTTCAACCTTCTTAGCATAGATGATTTTAGGGGCTAAATTTCGCAAATGGGCTAATTTTCCATGGTTTTTCCCAAAAAAAGATTTGTCAATTTCCATTTTTTCTAAAAATGATTCGCCCAAATTCCATAGAATAAAATTATTTTCCCTTTAAAAATCGCCAAAATTTTATAGAAAGTATATAACATCTTTAGAAATTTGAATATTTTTCCAAAACTATCGCCAAACATTTAACATTTTGCATATTAAAAACTAGTAAGATTAGTCCATGTTTCTACATTTTAATATAAATTTCCATCCTTAAAATCATCCCTTCTTCTTAGTGTCACAAAGGTGACACACTCTTTCATCCTAGGGTGTTTTAAGAATTGACCAATGCCTAGTCTCATTATGGAGCTCATGAGAATTTGTTCTTATCTTACAATGCTTATCGTTTTCTTTACACTTGTCAAAATGCGTATGTTTTTTTTTTTCCTTTTAAAATAATTAAATAAAAAAATGTGTTCATTTTCTTTAAAGAAAAAAAGAAACATGTATGTGGAGTTTTATTTTTCAATTTATTTATTTTTTAAAGTAAATTTAAAAACCAAAATAAAATTGATTAATAAATAAAACACCATTTTCAATTTACAAACTAATTTGAAGTTCTTTGCTCGGGACAGTACCAGTGATCGGGGAGACTATTTCAATTAAGTCACAATTTTAACTCCAAAAATAAGAAGGGTGCTACCGATAGGACCACTTTTTGATTTGAGGATCAATTTTATGCAATGGCATTGTTGTCAAGACAATGACCGGGGTAACTGTTTTAATTAAGTCACAATTTTAACCACCCTGCAAAAAAGGGGTGTTATCGGTAGCACCATTGTTTTAAATGAGGGTTTATTTTGGTGTTTTTGATACAAAAGTATGGGTTTTTTGCCCCATAGTTCTAATTTTGAGGTCACAGTTCTCGTTAAGTTGGTAACTTTTTTTTTTTTCCAGTTGTGTAATTATCAATATATTGATATTTCTTTGTGTTCCCTCATTACTCAAAAGAAAAATCATGTATAAGTTTTAGAAAAAAATCAATTGAAAGTATAATATGAAATAAAAACAAGAAAATTGTATGTCATTAGATAAAGGATTCAACGATGGATCTACCGACATCAAGTTTTCCACCTACCATGGAAGAGATAAAGGAATTTTGTTCACTAGAAGTTTCAACTCCATGAAAACCTATGAAAACATGGAAGGTTTTGTTACTTTTAAATCCTCAATTGAGGGGTAGAACTCGATTAAGGGTTTATGTTACCAAAATTGTGTTCTTAAGCATGTATATCAAGGTCCTATGTTGATTTAATCCCATCATTTGGGGTTTTAGGCCCTCGATTATGGTCATACAACCTCAATTGAGGGATTAAAATGTCGATAGAGGTTGTTGTAAACCTCTACTGAGGTCATAAAACCTCTATGGAGGTTGTAAAACCTCAATCGATGGATTAAATTTTGAATAAGGTCATAAAAACTCCATCAAGAAAATTAAAACTCAATTAAAATTATCCTTTTCTCCCCCCTTTCTTGCTAAAAAGTGAGACACAATTTCATGGATTTACCCATCAATAGTTCAATATAAATGTCAATTACATATAATGTGTCATAAATGGATTTAGGCATAGTCACTGAAATTGTGTGTATTTAATCCATGTTTCAAGATGGGCAAAGTCCTTCCAGTTGAGGTTTGCCTACCTTGGTTTGAGAGATGCACTTGAATTTTAATCTTTAGTAATTTATTTTTTTATGGGAGGTGACCTTGTCATATTTTCACCACTTATGAGAGTTCTTATTGGATGTGAATTATTGTCTTTCATTTTGAATATTTATTTGGGTGTGTGGTTAAAATGACAACTTGCCTTGGGTTGGGTAATTATCATATTTGTATGTTATGGAGACGATAGGATGAATGCTTATCTATCAAGTATAGTTGGAATAATACTTGGTTTGAGGTAGTTATCTCCCTACCTCCATATGAAGGAATCATATGAAAGGGATCATCCACAACTTAAATAAATATTAGTAATGTAAGATGATGGAATTATTGGGACAACAAAGGTATTAATGAGTGATATCAAAAGAAAGGGATAAAATAAGATAACAAGTGAGGCTCTACTGAAGAGAGGGAAGGTTTTATGGGAAATCTATATTAGAGTAATAAAAATGTATTGTAATATTTATATTGAGGCACCACACTACCAAATAGAGGAGGGAGAGAGAGTGGAGTTACTGCTTAGTTTTATGGAAAAACTGAAAAACCCAAGGACAAAGGAAGAGAGGAAGAAAAGAGGAGAGAATGTCAATAGGTTAATTATGGTTCTAGGGTTACTTATGTGACCTAGGGATGTAGAATAATACAAATAATTTGATTATGTATTAACAACAAATTATAAATGAAGGAAAGATAGATAAGGTTAATTTACTCATTTCCTTTCATGATATAATTAACCAAAATATTGAGGATGAAAAAAAAATGAAAATAAAGGAAATCACCTAGTAGAATTCTATTATAGGTGATTGAGCTACTTGGGATGAAGATGAGAGATGCCACATGCCTCCAAGAGAGTGCTACTCCACATGAATGAATTTCACATGTTGTTAAACCTTCCTACAAAAAATACTTGATCTCGATCTCCAATATAATTTAATAAAGTGACCTAAGTATAGCACAACTCAAGACCTCTTACTAAGTAAAGCAACTTTTAACCAAATGAGCTAGGGAAAAACACATTATAATTTTAAGAAGCAGGATTGGGGGTGTTGTTATTGTTGTGGAAGATGGCCTTGGATTGCATGGTCAATAAAAACGTATTTTAATGCATTCACACACACAAAAAAATTCATTTCTCGACAAAAACAAGGGTTAGATATCGATTAGCTTACCCATAAAAGGCAGGATTTCCCTATTTTTCTAATGTGTCGAGATCACATAGAAGGCATGAAAAAAAGAATATGTAGACAAGAAAACATTTTTTGGTATGTTTATGAATTGTTGAGATCGCACAGAGCGCACAACAAAGAGCATATGGAGACAAGAAAACACTTTCCTATATTTTCTAATTTTTTGAGATCACACAAAGCACAGGGAAAACAACATACGCAACATGAAAAGAGTAGAAACCCATAAATAAAAACGAAAACCAAAATATTATCTCTGTAAAAATTTAAAAAGGGGCGTATTCAAGGTTTATACCTCCAAATCTAACTAAAATGGTCGTATCTTGGGAAAATGAAAACCTTTTCGAGTGAAACGAAAAATGTTCCTAACTTAATGCTCTAGAGGCAATGGAACAATACTATTGGCCTAGAAATATACAAAAACAACAAAAAACATAGATGTGGTAACATAACTTCAAGATCTCGAGCTACAACAGTAGTTCAAATGCGCTCTGATACCAGTTTCGACAACATAGGTATTCCAACATAGAATGAACACCTTCATTAAGGACTCACATAGTTATATCAAAGATCAACACAATGATTTTTTAACGTGGTAAGACCCTTGCGGGGAAATATCCATGACCATAGCCAACACGACCACTTGGAGCAATTTATTAATGTAAAAGAAAATATATTACAAAGAGTTACAAGATATTTTCTCACAATTGATCATCAAAAAATGACCCTCCATGCCCTTTAGATAGATATTATGGACCAATCGACTGTTAATCAATGGATCAATGTAGTCATTAAGATTGAGGAGAACATGATCCGTCAAACCACTCTATGTCGGGAACATCATGATTTTCAGATTACAAATGCGTACTAAAGAAACACACTTTAACTTGTCTACACATTAGAACAAGTTGATCTTAACTAAATCCTAAGTGTCTAAATATCCTAACGTGGTGAAACAATGTTATTGAACCATACCTTAGATCTTTTCTCCAAGAAAAATACTTGTTTACTTTGAATCAAATAGTGAATCCCACATCTATAGATATATGGAACCAAGGGAGGAGATATTCTCAATCCGTAGACATTGAAGGGGATTGGGTTAATATGTGCACCTTATATGTGGAAGAATTAAAGAAGTCGCATATAAGAATTAAGGATGATGAAGATAATCTGGCATGGGATAGAAATAAGTCTACATGTTATTATTATGCAAGATTGGGTTATAGGGTACCTCTGTCACTTTGCTTTAGGATGAAGAGGTATGTTGTTGGTGGACCAAATTTTGGAAGATAAAAGAAAAAAAACTAAGATTTTCATGAGAATAACTTTAAAGAGGAAGACCTTGACTTGGTAAATGATTCAAAAGAGAGAAGGTTTGGAAGTTACTATGTATTATGTAAAAGATATATGTCGAGGACACTTCACATATGTTTATACATTGCCCGTATGCACAACACTTGTGGATATATGTTGAACAATTAAGAACAATTAACAAGTATTGCACATTATTGCAGTGAAGACTATGTGGATAGATGTTGAACAATTAACAAGTGAATAGATGTTGAAAAATTAACAAGTATTGCACATGATTGGAGTGAAGACTATGTGGAGATGCTTTTAAATAAATTGTTTGATAGAAAGGAGATTTAAGAATATAGATCCCATATATCCCTTATTCTATGGGGTATATGGTTATCCCATAGTGCGTATAATTATTTAATGATTATTTGTTAAGTTTACTTTCGTATATATGCTTTAGTTCAATATGAGTTTAATGGTGTAATTATTTAATGATTATTAGATTTTTTTTTAAGTTTACTATTGTATATATGTCTTAGTTCAATATGAGTTCAAAAATTTGTCGGGTGAGGTGAGTTATTAATAGAGAAAATATGTCTCCGGGTTATTTTGACAAGGCAATATATGGTCCGATTGATTGCAGGAGTGTTGGAGGCATACTCCATATTTTTGAAAGGTATTTTGTGAAGTTCACAAATAATTATGGCGTTCAAATTTATGGAGTTGATTACATATTAGGTGATTTTACATTTGTTATTAATTTGATGAAAGGTGAAGTTGATCACTTATTGGTATACATATTTTATTTTTCTTTAAATTTGAATTTATAATTTTTTTTGGAAAAAACATTTATTCTTAACCATCAAACCCACTCAAACTATATATATAGACTATTTTATTTTTTATTAAAACCAAAAAAAACATAAATAAATAAAATAAATAGCAATAACATGCGTGGACTAAGGTCCATCACAAAACATAATAAATATGAATCCAGACAATCCCCTCGTTGGGAAATAGCAGCTGTTCCTCTCAAACTTAATACGAAACAATCCCCCTTCTTGGAAAATGGCAACAGTTCCTCTCAAACTTAATGTGATATGCCCAAACATAGAAAGCGTTACTTGTTCTTTGCTATATTTAAATTTATTATTTGGGCCAAAAGTATTGATGGTATAAAGTTTTTAAATACTCGAATCGTTTGACTTGAATATTAAAATCCAAAGAAATCCCAATAACTTCAACCTAAAACAACCCACTCAAGAACCTTCATCGCCAGACGGTCTTTCATATCAGATTAATTAATAAATGCAGAATAAATGGAACAATGCGCATGGAATTTATGGTGCTAATAATTATTCCCTTTGAAAATACTTAGAAAATTATTTATTGTGTAAATTAGTTACATTCATTTGTCAATAGTTACCTTTATGATGAAATTGCATGGAAGTATACTTGGGAAGATATGTATGAGTATTTTAAAACACCATAATATCTTTTTTATTTGTGAATATTTTAATCAATATAATTATTTGTAAGTAAAGTTTAATTTTTGAAAAGTGCAAAGATATTAAATACTACCATCTATTGCCATGTATAGATTATGGATCACCATAACATTGAATTATATATATATGTTAGGATATAAGTACAACATGCTTAGAAATAGTAAGTGAAATTAAGTGGTTATTTCATATTCTAATTTATAATTCATAACTCAATACAACACATTACTCTCTTTAGTATTATTGCATTATTGCATGGATATGTATTTCTCCATTTAGGATTTGCAGGTTCTTCTAACTTCTTTCTTTTTACATTGTTAATTTTTGGCTTATCCTTTATTGATGTTGGAGTGTTTCCACTATGAGTATTGAGATAGTTTAGTTAAGGGGAGATCAGTTTATGTGATAGGTTTCGTTTTAGATTTTTTAAATTCCATGTAGGTCCAATTAAGAACTAAAAGGTTGATGAATTACAAGGTTCAGGATAGAGGATGACAATCATATTAAGGATGATAGATTTAAGGTTGATGACTACTTTATTAATGTCAACGTCTTGGTGATGGATCTCAATGAACAAGGGGGAGGAAAGAACCAAAATTTTGTTCAACATTAGGGGGAAGATTAGATAAATAAAAAGGGAGAGAAGGACGTTGTAGGGGATAAGCTCTAAGGAGAACTCAATCAAGGTTCAGATGATTATGCTAATTTGATTGGGATAATATTGAAGGACATCCATAATGGAGATGCCAACATTTTTCTTAGACATAACTCAAACAATGGAATATGGATTTAGAAGAGACTAAGAAGATTGAAATCTAATTGGAGAGGGAGGTTTGGAAGAGACTTGATTGGGTTAGGAATCATATTAGGCTAATATCTAGAAATAACCTTGACATGATGGACGAGAAACTGACCATAAATATAGATGAGGTTGGGGGGCTTAGGAGGCAGCGTAACCATATTACAAGACATATCCCAAGGAAGTGGGGTTAAACTATGAAGATGTGTCACGATTTTTATTGACATGTGGTATTGGAAATATGATATTTTACATATTTTTAATATCGAATCCATCAAAAATCATATACGCCTTGATAATTTCGTTGTACGTTAAAAAAATTTGTAAGGAATTTGTTATCTTTCTAATGACATTTTTTTTTCATTTTTTTTTAGTGTTGTTAAATGTCCTTGAGTATTCCAAATGTCTTTTCCATTTTTAACAAAGTTACCAACTTAATGAGAACTCTCCAAAGTTCTCATTTTTTAAAGGTCGCACTTCTTACCCTCGTTTCAAAAAATGGTGCTACCGATAGCACCTTTTTTTTGCAGGGTGGTTAAAATTGCAACTTAATTGAAACGATCTTCCCAATGATTGTCTTGACAACAATACAATTCCATAAAATTGATCCTCAAATCAACAAGTGATGCTACCAGTTGCACCCTTCTTATTTTTGGAGTTAAGATTGAGACTTAATTGAAACAGTCGCCTTGATCACATGTACTATCCCAAACAAAGAACTTCAAATTAATTTGTAAATCAAAAGTGTTATTTTATTTATTAATCGATTTTTTCTTTTTGCTAGTTTGTTCATGACCTACGGGACTAGATTGTGGCTGAGAAACCGCAACTTAGGGGCATCTAAGCCATCAAAATTACTCAGGGTTCATACCTAGCCTGAGCCACACCAACCCTTAACATGGATGGATTTTTTGTCCCCGCATGTTTTGAAATGATGTCTTAACATCACAGAGTGCATTAATGGCACACTCCATCACCAACTGTCTTAAACCTCAGGGACTATTTTTAAAATTTACATTAAAAAATAAATAAATTGAAAAAGAAAAATCCACATACATATTTATTTTTTTATTTAAAGAAAAAAAACACATTTCTCTATTTATTTATTTTTATAGGAAACAAAAACACATTTTCTATAAAAAAATAGTTTTTTTAATGAAAATAAAATAAAAATAAATGGAAAATTGTCTTATTTAATGAAAATACGCAATTTTTAAATGAAAATGACAAAACATTTAATGAAAAAACACCCATTATTATTAAAAAAAAAACGTAATTTTTTTTTAACATATAAAAAAAATTAAAAAAATAATAATAACATATAACATTTAATTCCCCAAGGTGTAGGACGATTGGTGATACAGTGTGCTTTTTAAGGCACTCCATGGTGTTAAGTCACTGGTTCAAAACTTGTGGGGACAAAAAATTCGGCCATGTTAAGGGTTGGTGTGGCTCAGGCTGGGTGTGATCCCCAGGTGATTTTGACAGCTTAGATGCCCCTGAGTTGCGGTTTCTCAAGCCATAGGCTAGTCCCACAGGTCATGGACAATATAGCAAAACAAACATATAACATTTAAAAAAACATAAAAAAAGATAAAATTATTATCATTAATAACATTAGTACCATATAACATTAATAATATTAATAACATATAACATTAAAAAGGTTAAAAAATATAACATTAATATGACATAATCATATAAAATATAACATAAACACATAAAATAATATATAACATATAAAATATCTAACATAAAACATATAAAACATATAACATTATAAAATATATTATGATGATGATGATGATGAACATACATTGAGACTCAATTGGTCTATCAGACATTAAGAGGGATTTCTAGCAATTATTTATAATTTTGTTTCAGTGCTCGAAAAGCATTAAGAGACACTTTCCAAGATCACCATAGTTTTGTTGAGTTAAGAGGTTAGGGAGGTTGGTAGTGTGACAAATATTTTGAAATTGAGATCTAATCTGGGTATAGGATGGGCAATATAAGGGAAAGTGTTTTTCATCTTCAACCTTCTTAGTGTTACAAAGGTGACACTCTTTCGTTGTAGGGTGTTTTAGGAATTGACCAATGCCTAGTCTCGCTATGGAGCTCATGATACTTTTTTCTTATCTTACAATGCTTATCTTTTTCTTTACACTTGTCAAAATGCATATGTTTTTTTTCTTTAAAGAAAAAAAGAAACATGTATGTGGAGTTTTATTTTTCAATTTATTTATTTTTTAAAGTAAATTTAAAAACCAACATAAAATTAATTAATAAATAAAATATCATTTTCAATTTAAAAACTAATTTGAAGTTTTTTGTTCGGGACAGTACTAGTGATCGGGGCGACTATTTCAATTAAGTCACAATTTTAACTCCAAAAATAAGAAGGGTGCTATTGATAACATCACCTTTTGATTTGAGGGTCAATTTTATGCAATGATATTGTTGTCAAGACAATGATCGATGTGACTGTTTCAATTAAGTCACAATTTTAACCACCCTGCAAAAAAAAGGGTGCTATTGGTAGCACCATTTATTAAAATGAGGGTTGATTTTGGTATTTTTGATATAAAAGTATGGGTTTTTTGCACCATAGTTCTAGATTTGAGGTCACAGTTCTCATTAAGTTGGTAAAAAAAAATTCCATTTGTGTAATTTTCAATATCTTGATATTTATTTGTGTTCCCTCATTACTCGGAAGAAAAATCATTTATAAGTTTTAGAACAAAAACAATTGAAATTATAATATGAAATTAAAACAAGAAAATCGTATGTCATTAGATGGAGGATTCAACGATGGATCTACCGAAACCAATTTTTCCACCTACCATGGAAGAGATAAAGGAATCTTATTCACTGGAAGTTTCAACTCCATGAAAACCTATGAAAACATGGGAGGTTTTTTTACTTTTAAATCCTCAATTGAGGGGTAGACCTCGATTAAGGGTTTATATTACCAAAATTGTGTTCTCAAGCATGTATATCAAGGTCTTATGTTGATTTAAGCCAATCATTTGGGGTTTTAGGCCCTTGATTGAGGTCATAAAACCTCAATTGAGGGATTAAAATGTCGGTAGAGGTTGTTGTAAAACCTCTATCGAGGTCGTAAAACCTCAATCGATGGATTAAAATTTTGAATAAGTTCATAAAACCTCCATCAAGGAATTTGAAACTCAATTAATATTATCCTTTGATCGAGTGTTTGTGGAGACTATTTCTTCCCCCTTCCTTGATAAAAAGTGGGACCCAATTGCATGGATTACCCATCAACAATTCAATATAAATCTCAATTACATATAATGTGTCATAAATGGGTTTAGGAATAGTCATTGAAATTATGTGTATTTAATCCATGTTTCAAGATGGGCCAAGTCCTTCCAGATGAGTTTTGGCTACCTTGGTTTGAGAGCTGCACTTGAATTTTGTAAGGACCCCCATCGTTACGACTACATGCGACGCAAAGCAAGTGCATTTTTTTTCTTGTTTTAATCCGGAAGGCAACAATGACAACAATTAATCAACACAACTTGATGAAGAACACAATGCACATAGATCAGGAAACAGGAAACAATGACCCAACATACTAGCACATCATGCAATTGGACGAACATGCGATAATCAAAAAACAGATAAAAAAGGCTACCCTCCTGACACCAACACGACAACACCTACAAGATAAAGGACAACATCAAAAAACCTGACACAACTGCTCCGACGACCAATAACTAGAAAGCTCTACAGTGCGCAAAACCAATCGCATTAAGGCGTTACATAACCAAGTACCAACATCAATTACAATGAACAAAATTCCTACATCGGGAAGCACAAGACTCTGGCTAAGTTATCATTCACATCTATCCATCAGGGGATGCAATGATCCCCTCATCAGGAATCATGCCGTCAT
>ML780690.1:612375-643042 GCA_009831015.1 Picea engelmannii | reverse complement strand
CACAAGTTTTGTTTTTACTGTAAAGTGAAATTCTAAATAAAAAAAATACTTTTATATGTCAGAAGTTGAATAACTTGTGAAAATACAGTTTTTTTTGTCATAAAACAAGCAAAAGTGTAACCCATCTTCATGATTTCACCCGTTTGCTTTCCTGAATGGTGAGTTAAAGGAGGAGGTTTACTGTAATATCCCCAAGGTCGAGCCCAGTTGTAAATCTGATGTATAAAATGAATTGTAAATATGTGTTATAGGCTGATGAGCCAAGTTTGTATAAGCCAATGGGCTTATGTGATTGTTAGGCCAGAGAGCCTAAGGGTTGGAGGCCAAGGGCCTGATTTTGTACTTGTATGTATGCAACACATTAATAAATATAGACACCGCCACGTGCAGACTTACCACGATGAATGAGTGATGGGGGACTGAGCTTCCACAGAGTGGGAAAGGAATTAGGGGTGGAAGGTGGGAAGAGGGGCTAAGTGTTGAGCCTAAGGGCCAAGCCTAGGGGCTTAAGCCTTGGGAATAATATTTTATTATTATTCCAAAAAGCCACATGAATTATGTGAGTGTGACATTTTATCCTAAGTTTTTGGGAAGGACGAGGGACTGCCAAAGGGGAAAGAATGCATGATGAATGGAACGCATGCAGTTCCATGGGTGACAAGTGTCAACCCTGCTACATGCGAATAAAACGACCAAGATGAGCCGTGAAAGGGTTCCTCGCCCATTCCACCCGACTGCCTGAGCCTGTACGGAGTGCTGAGCAGTACGACGGACCTGAGTTTTGCAGAGAACCTTCGTGCCACTCTATGATCCGAAAAGCCTATGTCTAGCTCTAAGAAAACATGTGTATACCTTCGTATTGAACCAAAAGCCTGTGATTGATTCCGAAAGAGCCAAATTCACCCATGTTTTGAAAGCCGAGAAGCCTATGTTCCTTTCTGAAAAGGTCGGGTTGACACTCTCCATTCTGAGCCGTGGAACCCGTGTCATTCCCTGCGTGGATTTTTTGTCATGTGTTCCCAAGAACCAACACTGTGAGACCTTGCACCATTGCTAAGCCTTTTTGGGAAGCCCGTATTTGTTTTTCCAGTTGGTTGTGGTGGCCACGCAGAGCTGGACTACGCATGGCTTGCTGGCCAGTGCAAATTTTGATTGAGCATGTGAATGACCTCTCTCCAGGTGAGGGAGGTGACTGTTGTTGGAAGAGGCAGGTTGTCAGGCCTGTGAGCAATTCTCTCTAGGTAAGAGAGTTTGCTGGGATGTGGTTTCTTTCAGAGAGTGTCCAGCATCAGCTTCGCGCTCTGAGACTTCCTGATCTGGCCTGTTGCCGAGACCCAGAGAGGGAGGTTAGCACCGATGGACTGTGCTTGTGAAGGTGTATACTCCCGGGCGGAACAGGCATGTGGGGAATGAGAGTCTGGTAGTAGTGGGCATAACATGGCCTCTTGGGAAGAATCCTTCCAGTTTTCTATGTTGTTTTCCCTGTAACCTCAGCCTAGCCTAGGATTCCTTGCCTTGGGGTGGAGCTTAGTCCCAGTTCGGGGGTGACCCATTGCTGAGTTGATAAGCAGTGCGATCTAAGGCTAGGAGGTTCGTGGAAGGCCTGCACGTGGTTGGTGGAATCTACCACTATTTTGAAGATAAGTATCAGATGATGTTTAATCATGTATTCTGCTGTGTATACCAATTTAATGTTAATACTATTGATTGTTGATTATAGCAGTAAATCTTATGTTTACTCTGAGTTTAATTGAATCTCTTGATTAAATGCATGTTATTACTATAATGTCGGTATGAGCTATGTACAAAGTGGTGTTATAGTTTTATTTAAGAGCGATTAAGCCTTGGTAACTGAAAGGTGGTGTTACAAATTGGTATGAGAGCCAAGGTTTTGACACTGAGCCTAGATGGGCCAGTTGAGTGGTCTTTCGACCGAGGGTGAGAGGAGAAATTGTGTTTGGAGGACCAATTTTGGACCTTGGTATGGTCCGGAGTGTTAAGGAGTTACTTGACCATGCCTATAAGCTCAGGAGGTATAGAGGTGTTGTGAAACCACAACCGGTGTGGTCTATGGCCACAGGGAGAGAGGACACCACACCAGCAGTGCTGGAGCCTTAGGATTGGTTCGGGAGGGAAGGTGAGCCCTCGTGACTATCAGATCTAGAAAATGTGCGCAGGGATTAAAATCCCTTTTGAATTGCACAGGAGTGTGGGAATTGCGATATGCAAACTCTCGAAAACCCAAAAACTTGAGAAGATCTATGGTGTAGATCTGGGAGGAAGGCTTGACCGTTAGATCTGGCAGAGTCGCGCTCGAGTTAGTCGTGAAAACCTTTCGATTTTCGCAAAGACGAGAGATGGGAAGTGAGGAAGGGGAACACCTCCGAAACTCAAAACGCCGAAATTATCTCACCGTAGATCGTAGGAAGGTAGTTGACCGTCTGATTCAGTGGAGGAGTAAACCATAATTTCAGGATTTCGGTAGATCGAAGTTCGAAATGTGGGGTGCATGAACTCCCGATGCCCGAAACCTCGAAACATCGAAAGGATTTGCTTCGTAGATCTGAGAAAGATCCAACCGTTGGATTCCATTTGGAATGGACGTGGACACACGGGTGTGTACCACATGCCAGTGAGTCAAGAAGACAGGTGAGAGTGGTGGGACTCGATGACGTCACCGAAGGTGACGTGGACTCTCCTGAACGTACCACATGCCACAGTGGTGAAGGGCGACAGCTGTGTTGTGGGCCTGAAGAATAAAGTAATTTGCGATTTGAGAGTTCGCAAAGGAGGAGCACGAAGACTCAACAGTCCAAGTCGCGAAGTCGCGAGTTGGCAAAGAAGTGCTAGCACTTAGCCCTAGCCTACGGTCATGTGTAGTAGGTGCTAGCGAGGAGGGAGCCATACCCGTGTCACATCTCAGGTATCGGCGTTTGGAGGAAATGAATCGAGGGTCTTCGACTCACGAACTCCCGAAATCGCGAGATGCGGAAGGGTGACTTTGGTTACGAAGATTTAACTGTTGGATCTTCGTGGACCGAGATTCTGAAGTTCTGAAGTCCCAAAAATTGCAGAGCTGGACAGAGCTCAGAGAACTTTGTGAAGTCAAAACGTTTTTCTTGTTCACGTTGGCTTATGAATGTTGTAAGATTTCTTGAAGGGTTAAGGTCTGACAAACTTCAGTTGGCTGCACGTCGTGTGTGCAGAGTTCGACGAGTGTTAGGACAACCAAAAACTGATGCCGAGTATGGAATTGAAAGAGGTGCAGATTGCCTCCGAAACAGAGGATGAAAGGGTAGGAAGGAATGCCAACCTGGGAGTTGAAGGAAAAAACTCTAATGGGCATGGAAAAGAGATGGATAAGGAAGAACATATGATGAAACTCATTGAAATATTGCAGAAATATGCCGAGGCTCACCTAGCTGATAACCAAAAGCTCATGAAAATCAGGGATCGGCAGGGTGAATTCAACTTAAAAATGTTGAAGAACCTGGAAAGAATAGAAAATAAATTGGAAAAAGAGGGTGACACAAATAGATCAAGAAGTGTCAGAACCCTTGAGAGGAGAAGAAGATTGAGAAGTGGTAGCAGACATTATCGTCTCTCCCCGAAGCATTCTAGGAAGGAGACAGATAGTAGTTCAAGCCTGTCCCCTACCAAAAAACACCGAAAATATGGAAGGAATGAATTGAAAGGGGAAATCAACAAGATTAAACCACCTACATTCGATGGTGAACACAAGAAGGAAGAAGATGTCGAAACATGGTTGTTGGGTATGAAGAAATACTTCCAACTGTAGAATTATTTCACCCATGCAGAAGGAAGAATTGCAATTTACTAGCTGAAATGAAAAGCATCCATGTGGTGGGATCAATTGGTGCAGGTGAAACACATCAGAGAGAAAGAGGTCACGTGGAAGGAGTTTAAGAGGTATTTCGAGAAGAAATACTTGACCAAAATATACTATGACAAAAATATGAAGGAGTTCTTTGAACTCAAGTTGGGCAGCATGACCATTGATGAGTATGAACGAAGTTTTCTAGAACCACTGGAGTATGTTCCATTCATCAAAGACGAGGCTGTCAAGATTCAGAGATATCTGAGTGGACTGCCACCTTCCATGGGTGAAAAGATTTAGTATGACGATCCTAAGACTATGGAAGAAAAAATAAGAAGGGCGAAATGCTTGTATGAACAACAAGGAGAAAGGCTTATCCTTCAGAATGCTTGGAATGATCAAAGGAAGTTTAAAAAGGAACAAAGGCAGAAGGGAAACAAGCCTTCCTTTTTCAGAAACAGTCTTCAGGAACAACCATCATTTAGAGAGCCGAGAATGACTGAATAGGAAGCACAAAGACAAAGACAGACGCCCATTCAGTGTTGGGGCAGTAAAGGAAACCACAAGTATAGAGATTGTCCCCATAAAAATGGTAAAGCGAGAATTGTTCATACTATTCAGCAAGTTGAAACAGTGGAGGATATGGGCAGCAGAATGTTGAGGATCTACGCAGCCCTGGACAACAAGCAAGCAAAATTTCAATCGCACATGATTGAAGTGGAAGGTGCGATCAACAACCGACCACTTGTTATTTTAATTGATTCAGGGGCTAGCCATAGTTATATAGATCCTAGAGTGGTGTAAAGTTTGCATTTAACAAGAAGGAAACATGAAAAGTCTTGGCTAATGAAGTTGTCCACAGGAACCAAAAGGAAGGTCATTGAATTGGTTAAGTCCTGTTTAGTAGACATGAAAGGAATGAGCACTAAGGCTGAATTGAACATTTTGCCTTTAGACTCATACGATTGCTTAATTGGGATGGACTGGTTGGACCAGCACCATGCCCTTCTAGATTGTTGTAACAAGAGATTTACATGCCTGAACGAAGAGGGAAATCAGGTAACAGTCCAAGGAATTCCCAGAGCCATGGCTGTTAGGGAAATCTCAGCCGTGCAGCTGAAGAAATGTTACTGGAAAGGCTGTCAATTATTTGCATCTCGGGTGGAAGAAGCATCCCAAGATGCAATCTCGAATCTGGAAGATCATGAGGTACTCAAAGAGTTCAAGGACGTATTTTAGGAGGTACCTGGACTACCTCCGAAGAGGGACATCGATTTTTCTATAAATTTGATGCTTGGAGAAACTCCAGTTTTGAAGGCCCCTTATAGAATGAGTACACCAGAGCTGAAAGAGTTGCAATTGCAGCTCGAAGAGCTACTAAAGAAGGGATAAATTCACCCCAGCATGTCACCTTGGGGAGCCTCGGTCCTATTCATGAAGAAGAAAGATGGGACGTTGAGGCTGTGCATTGATTTCCGACAGTTGAATAAGATAACTGTCAAGAACAAGTATCCTCTACCAAGGTTCGGTGATCTTTTTGATCAGTTGAAGGATGCGGAAATATTTTCAAAAATAGATATCAGATTTGGATATCACCAAGTGAGAATAAATGATGAGGACATTAGCAAGATCGCCTTTAGAACAAGGTACGGTCATTATGAATTCACAGTGGTGTCGTTTGGGCTGACAAATGCACCTGTTGTTTTCATGTGCTTAATGAATGGAGTGTTCAGAGATTATTTGGACAAGTTTGTGATAGTCTTCCTGGACGACATCTTGGTGTATTCCAAGTTAGAGGAAGAGCATGAGAAACACTTGAGAATGGTGTTGCAAGTGTTGAGAAATCACCAGCTGTACACCAAGCTGAGCAAGTGCTCATTTTATCAAAGGCGGATCCATTACTTGGGACATATTATTTCAAAAGAGGGGATCATTGTGGATCCTGAAAAAGTTGACGCCATCCGAGAATGGTCAGCACCAAGGAACGTGGCAGAAGTTAGATCTTTTATGGATCTGGCAGGCTACTACAGAAGGATTATAGTTGGATTCTCAAAGATAGCTCACCCTATCATTTCCTTGAAAAGGAAGGAGAAGAAGTTCCAGTGGATTGAAGAATGTGAGAGTAGCTTTCGGCGATTGAAGCAACTGCTAACCAACGCTCCAATCCTAAATATTGTAGATCCAAATAAGGATTATGTAGTGTGCACTGATGCATGTAAGGAGGGGCTGGGAGTAGTTCTCAGCCAAGAGGGATTTGTAATTTGTTATGAGTCCTGAAAGCTGAAAGAGCATGAAAGGAATTATGCCACTTATGATTTAGAGCTAGCAGCAATCGTCCACGCCTTGAGGAAATGGAGATATTACCTCATGGACAAAAGATTTGAGTTGAGAATAGACCATAACAGTCTGAAGTATTTATTTGATTAGCCAACTTTAAATGCCAGGAAAATTAGATGGATGGAGTTTTTGTGCGAATATGACTTTGATATCAAGCATATCAAAGGGAAAGAAAATAAGGTGGTTGATGCACTCAATAGTAAAGTGCACGAATTACATGCTACAACCATTAGCATGTATAGGACTGAGATTAAAGACGGAATTTTGGAAGCTGCAAATGTTGATTTGCAATACAGAGGTTTAGTAGCAAATCTATAGCAACGTGAGAGACCACAGACCAATGAAAGTTACACCTTGGGAATTGATGGCTTACTTCTGTATAAAAACAGAGTGTATGTACCCAATGTCCAAGAATTGAAGCTGGAAATTCTAAAAGAAATGCATAACGTGGCTTATGCTGGACATGTTGGATATCAAAAGACTGTGGCAATAGTCAAAGGACATTATTTTTGGTTGGGTATGAAGAAAGAAATCGCTGAATACATCGCCAGATGTATGGAGTGCCAGAAGGTTAAGGCTAAGCATAGGCATCCAGCAGGGCTGTTGCAGCCTTTACCCATTCCTGAGTGGAAATGGGACGTGGTAACAATGGATTTTATCACCGGACTACCTAGAACAAGCAGGCAGCATGATTCAATCATGGGGGTGGTGTAAAAGATTACTAAAGACGCCCATTTCATTCCATTGAAAACCACTCACAGGGCAACAAATGTTGTTGATATCTTTTTAAAAGAAGTTGCACACTTGTACGGAATTCCTAAGACAATTGTGTCTGATAGGGACTCGAAATTCATCTCGAATTTCTGGAAAGGACTGTTCAAGGGATTCAGAACGAATCTGAACTTTAGTACAACGTATCATACTGAGTCTGATGGTTAGACAGAAAGGGTGAACAGAGTAATAGAATACATACTGAGAATGTATGTGATGGATAAACCATCAAGGTGGGAAGATTACCTTCATTTAGTAGAATTCGCCTACAATAATGGGTATCATACATCGTTGAAGATGAGCCCATTTGAAGCACTTTATGGAAGAAAGTGCAACACACCAGTAAGTTGGGATAATCCAGCTGACAGAGCAGTGATTCAGCCTGAGCTTCTCAAAGAGATGGAAGATCAAATGATAAAAATTAAACGGAATCTGAAAGCCGCCCATGATAGGCAGAAAAGTTACGCTGACAGTAACATAACCGATAGAGAATTCAAAGTGGGTGACCATGTTTTCCTAAAAGTGAAGACTAACAGGAGTTCCCTGAAGTTGGGAAGTTGCGCCAAATTGGCAGCAAGATTTTGTGTGCCATTTGAGATCTTGGAAAGGATTGGGCTAGTTGCATACATGCTTGCATTACCTGCATATATGACTGTACATAATGTGTTTCATGTTTTACTTCTTAAAAAATATGTACCTGATGCTAATCATGTTATCGATTGGAATGTGATTCAGGTGGAACCAGAGTTTGTCCTGCAAGTGCATCCTGTGTGCATATTGGACAGGAAAAGAAAACATCTCCAGAATCGAGTTATAGAGCTTGTAAAGGTCCATTGGACCTGGTATAGTCCTGAGGATGTGACATGGGAGCATGAAAATGTTATGTGGGCAGATTACCCGCATCTTTTTGAAATTTTTTGAAAATCTTGCAGATGTTGTGTAAAGTTGCACTGAGGACATTGCAGAAATAAGCGAGGGGGATTGTAATATCCCCAAGGCCGAGCCCAATTGTGAATATTATGTATAAAATGAATTGTAAATATGTGTTATAGGCTAGTGAGCCAAGTTTGTATAAGCCGATGGGCTTATGTGATTGTTAGGCCAGAGAGCCTAAGGGTTGGAGGCCAAGGGTCTGATTTTGTACTTGTATGTATGTAGCACATTAATAAATATAGACACCACCGCGTGCAGACCGACCACGATGAATGAGTGATGGGGGACTGAGCTTGTATAGAGTGGGCAAGGAATTAGGGGTTGGAAGGTGGGAAGAGGGGCTAAGTTTTTAGCCTAAGGGCCAAGCCTAGGGTCTTAAGCCTTGGGAATAATATTTTACTATTATTCCAAAAAGCCACATGAATTATGTGAGTGTGACATTTTATCCTAAGTTTTTGGGAAGGATGAGAGACTGCCAAAGGGGAAGGAATGCATAATGAATGGAATGCATGCAGTTCCATGGGTGACAAGTGTCAACCCTGGTGCATGCAAATAAAATAGCCAAGATGAGTCGTGAAAGCGTTGCTCATCCATTCCACCCGACTACCTGAGTGTGTACGGAGCGCTAAGAAATACGACAGACCCGAGTTCTGCAGAGAACCTTCGTGCATCTTTGTGATCCAAAAAGCCTGTGTTTGGCTCTGAGAAAACCCGTGTCTACCTCTGTATTGAACCAAAAGTCTGTGATTGATTCCGAAAGAGACGAATTCACCCATGTTTTGAAAGATGAGAAGCCTCTTTTTGTTTCTGAAAAGGTTGGGTTCACCCTCTCTATTTTGAGCCATCGAACGCATGTCATTCCCTGCGTGGATTTTTTGTCACGTGTTCCCAAGAACCAACACTATGAGACCTTGCGTCATTGCTAAGCCTATTTGGGAAGCTCGTATTTGCTTTTCTAGTTGGCTGTGGTGGCCACACAGAGCTGGATTGCGTGTGGCTTGCTGGCCAGTGCAATTTTTGATTGAGCCTGTGTATGACCTCTCTCCAAGTGAGGGAGGTGACTGTTGTTGGAAGAGGCAGTTTGTCAGGCCTGTGAGAAATTATCTCCAGGTGAGAGAGTTTTCTAGGAAAGGGTTTCTTCCAGAGAGTGTCCAGCACCAGCTTTGGGCTCTGAGACTTCCTGATCCAACCTATTGCCGAGACCCAGAGAGAGAGGTCAGCACCGATGGACTATGCTTGTGAAGGTGTATACTCCTGGGCGGAGACGGCATGTGGGGAATGAGAGTCTGGTAGTAGTCGGCATAAGATGACATCTTGGGAAGAATCCTTCTGGTTTTCTGTGTTGTTTCCCTGTAACCTCAGCCTAGACTAGGATTCCTTGTCTTAGGGTGGAGCTTAGTCCCAGCTCGAGGGTGACCCATTGTTGAGTTGATGAGCAGTGCAGTCTAAGGCTAGGAGGTTTATGGAAGGCCTGCACATGGTTGGTGGAATCTACCACTATTTTGAAGATAAGTATTAGATGATGTTTAATCATGTATTCCACTGTGTATATCAATTTAATGTTAATACTATTGATTGCTAATTATAACAGTAAATCTTATGTTTACTCTGAGTTTAATTGAATATCTTGATTAAATGAATGTTATTACTATAATGTCGGTATGAGCTATGTAAAAAGTGGTGTTATAGTTTTATTTAAGAGCGATTAAGCCTTGGTAACCGAAAGGTGGTGTTACATTTACCTTACTCAACAAGAGGGGTTTGTGAAAAGTGGTCAGGAACATTTAGTATGTAAATTAAATCAAGCATTGTATGGACTTAAACAGGCACCTAGGTCATGGTATGAGTAGATAGATTCATTCTTTCTTCAACAGGGTTTTATGAGGAGAAAAAGTGATCCAAATCTGTATACCAAGTTTGATGAAAAGGGGCACATTGTATTGATTTCCTTATATGTTAATGATTTAATTATTACAGGAAATTCAGAAAAATTGATTAGTGGAATTGAGAAGCAGATGTCACAGGTATTTGAAATGAAAGATCTTGGTGAGTTACATTACTTTCTTGGTCTTGAAGTCTAGAGAAATGTTGGTCAAACATTTGTGTCTCAAGGAAAATATGTCAGAGAAGTACTTAAGAGGTTTAAAATGGATCAGCGTAAAGTTTCTTACGTTCCAATGCAGCAGAAAACAAAACTTTACTACGATGATGGTTCGAAGGAGGTAAATGATATAGCTTATAGACTGATGGTGGGAAGCCTGAACTATCTCACTACAACTAGACCTGACATAGCATACTCTATTAGTGTGTTAAGTCAATTTATGTCTAAACCCCTAGAAATCCATTGGAATGCAACGAAAGGGGTATTCATGTATATCAAAGCCACACTTGATTACGGTATGAAATATATTGTTTCATTCGATGTTGAGGTGACAAGTTACTCAGATTCAGATTGGGCTAGCAATTTGGATGATCAGAGATCTACTACAGGTTATGATTTTGGCACTGGATCTGGGATTGTTTCATGGAGTAGTAAGAAGCAACCTATTGTATCTTTGTCATCCATTGAAGCAGAATATAAAGCGTTGTGTGCAAAAAAAATAACAATACTTCAATATGTTGGAGAAGAACAAAAGAAAGCTACGCTAATCAAATTCTATAACGACAGCTCAATCAAGTTGGAAAATAATCTCATTTATCATTCATGGACAAAGCATGTTGATACTCAATTCCATTTTGTTCGAGAAAAGATGCAGTCTAATGACATTTCTTTAATGTATTGTAATACTAGTGAAAATGTTGCTGATATTTTCACTAAGCCTCTTGGGAAGATCAAATTTGAATTGTTTAGGGAGATGTTAGGTGTGGATGTAAATTCTTTCTCCATTAAAGGGGAGAGTTAAAATAATGGAGAATTAGTTGTGGTTTTGCTCCAACCACTTCCAATCACCTTAAACCGTTTCAAACTGATCCTCGTCANATATATATATATATATATATATATATATATATATATATATATATATATATATATATATATATATATATATATATATATATATATATATCTTTTCGTTGATTAATTTGGAACAAGCTCAACTTTGCTTCCCCATCTTAGTGTTGGAGTTGTTTCTCATTTGTTAAGTCTAAGTTTGTTTAATCCGAATGTCCCAAAACTTTTTCGTCAAAATTTACATCGCCAAAAAACCTAATAAATAAAATATAAAAAAAAAATATATATTATATAAAAAAAACATCCACCACCAATTCTAACTATGTTCAAAGCTATGCAATTTTAAGAGTGTATTCAATACAATTCACATGAAAAATAAAAGAAAAGAGTCCATCTCTAAATACATTTAAAAATCTGTGTATATTTTATGATCACTCCTAAATTTTAACATGCGTTTTCTTGTAGTAGAATTTTCGGACCTAAACTATAGAACATTTTGAGTATAAACTATACTTGTCATTTAAAAAAAAAATAACATTGAATAAGAAAGTGAAATGGTAGTAAAATTAAATAATAAAAAACAAAAAAGGTATTTAATTAAAAGTAAATCCAATTATAAAAAATAAAATGATTATTATAATAAAATAAGTTTGATAAAATTAGTTAATTGGAAATTAGTAAAATTTAAGTAAAAAATAATATTATTTTATTGAGAATATAGTTATGACCATATCCATAATGTACAATAACAAGATAGATAACATCTAAGATAAAAGGTTTTTTTTAAGATTACTTCCAATTTTGATTAAAAAAAAAAACACATGTAGTTCAAATGAAGATGGCATAAAGATGCCAAAGTCTTGATTAAATCACCCTCAAATAGAAGAAGAGATTAGTTGACAATATTAAAAATATTATTAAGGAGAAATTGTGACACAATAAGAATTAAATGATAAGAGAAAATCAAGATGATGATGATGATGATGATGATTACCGTCCACTAAGACCGAATTGGTCTATCGGACCTTAAGAGGGTAAGTGATTACTAGTGATTCTTTAGAATTTTGTTTCTGCGCTTGAAAATCAATAAGAGAAGCTTTCTAAGATCACCATACTTTTGTTGAGTTAAGAGGTTAGGAAGGTTGGTAGTGTGATAAATATTTTGAAAATGAGATCTAATATGGGTATAGGTTGGACAATCTAAGAGAAAGTGTTTTTCATCTTTAACATTCTTAGTGTCACAAAGGTGATACACTCTTTCATCCCATGATGTTTTAGGAATTGACCAACGTGCAATTTCACTATGGAGCTCGTGAGAATTTGTTCTTATCTTAGCAATGCTTATCTTTTTCTTTACACTTGGCAAAATAGATAGATAATTTTGATCTTCTAGATTAGGGTTGATTACATCTTTATAATACCTTAATATTCTTCTTTCCTCTAACTCTTTATCACACCACATTTTCTCCTTAAATTTTGATCTGACGTTTTTTTTAATAGTATCTTTATTATGCAAAATGGTTTCTTCCATGACTCCCCAATAGTTTAGCCAACACCGGGCGTCTTTATGCCATCCTCGCTTTAGTCGATGGTGGTTATGACTTGATTTTGAAGAAATTTTAGGTAGCCTCTTGTCTTCCATGTTGTTTAACTTGTTCTTATACATTAAGTATCTAGTCATAGCCATGCTCTCAATGGGGCAGAGGCATGTTTCTAAGAGGAGGTTGGGATAGGGAGTATTTCCTTTAATTTTGAGAATGTAGGTTATAAAATTCTTTTGTATTTTCTCTATCTTTCTCCAGGATTCACGAGAGATACTACAACCCCAAACTTCACATCTATAAAGAATAACAAGTGTAACAAGAGTCTTAAAGAGAAGTTTCTTCTTATCCCAACTCCAAAGATAACTAATTTACAATTGTTTTTAAGCCAATAATAAGCTTTCCTTCCCCCACTAATCTTTTTCTCAATGCTATAATTTCAATTGAGCTTGTGGTGAATATCAATTCCAAGATATTTGTATGAAGTCACTTCCTCCAAGTTTTTGTTGTGATATACAAATGTATCATAAGGGATCTTATTGGATTTAATAATCATACCTTAGTATTATCAATATTAATAGTCATACCCATATTGGAGCAAAAATCCTTGAGAATTCTTAGTTGGTTTTCAAGATCATGGGGAATCTTGACGTAGAGAGGTCCAATCTATCACCCCGCAACGTCTCTCCACCTGACCTCTTGGTCACAGGACCTCCTTCTATTCGGCCCGAAGAACTCGAAGGTTCTTCTATCTCCCTATTGGAAGATCTGCACCCACAGTAATCTGTTCCCAGATCTCTCCTTTACCATCGAGAGATCTGCCAAACCTCGCTATCTCGCGAGTTCGGGACTTAAAACCTCCAACTCTTCTCTTCAAACCTTACGATACCCGATCTGGTGATACGGGTATAGTTTCTTTTACATGCGACCGTGGCCTTGGCTAAATGTTAGCGTTTCTCGCGGCCTCGTCGGTTGAACCGTCGAAAATTCACCCTCCTACTCCGTGAGCCCTCGATATGCACGGTCCTGCCTTCTACTTTGCCACACGTCCACAAGAATATCGGCTCCTCGATGCTTCACAACTCGTGAATACCTGATGCTACCTGTATTCCACTCACGCTCCACTATGTCCCACATGGCTCCATCTGTCGGAATATCGCTATCTCGCTACCTCGCGATCCCCATGGCAAAATTCTCAAACCTTTTCTTGCGATGTCCCAAGACACGATCCCTCGCGCAGATCCAACGGTCCTTCCGTATTCTCGGATCCAACAGTTGTCCTTCTCTCGCCACCTCGTGACCTCGCGACTTGGAATACCGAATGTTCGGACTCTCAACCTGCGAGCTCCCGAGTTAGCGAGATCCGTCGATCTCTCGCCACCTGTCCTCCTCAAATGAACGGCTAAGATCCTCCTTCTCCCTCGTCGCCTCGCGCCCTCGCGTCTCGCGACTTTACACACCCAATATTTGGGCCTTCACTCTGCAAACTTCTGAGTTCGTGAGATCACCGATCTCTGCCACCTGTCCCCTCAGATGGACGGCTCACAGCCTCCTCACCACCTCACCACTCGTGAAGCTAAAGGGCTTCCCTTTTGGTCCTCCAATGTCTGAGTCAGCGAGATGAAAGAATCTCCTAACACACGTTCCCCCGCAACGAACGTCTTTGATCTTATCACGTCTCGCAGTCTCGCTACTCTGGCTGCACAACCTTTGGGCTTCAACTCCCGAGTCTCCAATATATGATACTACGTGTAGATCCTACGGATCCTGTGACTTGAAATCAACGACCCTGCCTCTCCTGAGCTTCCAAACCTTCAAAATCTCCTCGTCGTAACTTCCTTGCTCTTCTGCAAGATCTAACGATCCCCATAACTTTTCTAAATCTCCCGAGAAGATTTCGACCGTCCGTTCCTCCTTATGTAATTCAACGAAATGAAAATGAGTATCTCTCCACGAGATTCCTTCGCGCCTTCGTCAACCGGCGATGCTTCTTCCTGACTCAAGTCACACTTATCTACGTTGATCTTCAACGACTCAGAGGCCTATCCTTCCTGAGTTTTTTTCACAACTTCAACCTTTAGAAAGGCCCCTTACACGCACTCCTTATGGAAAATCTTCAAACACTTCTAAGTGTTGAAGTTCCCTTGACTCTGCGCACACCTGCAGCAGCAGTCCTTCGGTACTTCTGCTCAGCTTCACGACTGAGACTCTCCTTAGCCTACGCACTCCTTGCACGGCTCTAGAAACCTACGTTCACTCTTAAGCGAACGAGAACAAGAGTTAACTCTCTGAGCCTTCTGTCAACGCACTCCTTGCGGACAACTTCAACTGCACTCCTTGCAGGAATCCTTGCTCAAAAGAGAAACAATTATAAATCCCCTCTCTTCCTCTCAGATTTCAGTCTTAACACATGAAATCATACACACGGCATAATAACAAATGCGTAACAGGAAGTAATATTCATAAGCAGAGCATTTCAACACATACACAGAGAATAACACAACAACCATGAATCTGTATCAACTTCTTCTATTAATTCAAGATTTGTACATGGGTGTTTTCTATAACTCTTTGCTATTATCCTATGCTCTCTTGATTCCTGTTCTGAACTAACTTACAATGATACAAATGAGGGTGTCTATAATCGATTTTCCCTCTCATTCTTCTAGAACTATCTAATCTAAGAATTCAATTCTATCTACTTGCAACTACTACTATAAATGCCTCTGTCTATCCCAGACGAGAGTGTATAGATCGAGGTCTGATTACATTTCCTCCAAGGCACTTTCATTAAATGATCTCATTTAAGTTTGGTGCATCAACTTCAAGAGAAAAATTTAAAAATTTAGAAACTTGCGCTGGACGTCTTCCAGCTGCCTTCTGTTTCCACGTTGGTTTTGCTTGTCGTGGGGGATGCTCTTGCATCATACTCCCTCGCTTGAAAATTTTCATGGGCTCTTGTCCATGAGCTCCTGCACGGTATGTCCATGCTTCAGAATTTCTGCTTCAGTCTCCCAGCTGGCATCTTCAACTGGATGACCCTTCCACTTTACCAAATATTCAAAATATTCTTTCCTTCTGGTCTTCTTACCCACTCTTTTATTCAATATCTGCTCCATCTGTGGCTTCTCTGCAACTGACATCTACTTCTGCCACTGAACTTCTGGTTGTTCATCACCTTTTGCTCCTTTTTCATCAGCTCTATATGGATATAAGTCCGAAACATTAAATATCGGAGATATTCCAATGCCATCTGGTATCTCAATTTCATAAGCATTCTCTCTGAATCTCTTCAAGACCTTGCATGGCCCGATCTTCTTCATCTTTAGCTTGTTGTATGTTCCTCTTGGGAACCTTTCCTTCCTCAAATGTGCCAGAACCAGATCATCAAATTCAAACTGAAGTTGCCTCCGATGTCGATCTGCTCTGTGTTTATACTCCTGACTTGACTTCAACAGTTGCTCCTTCACCTGGCTGTGAAGTTCCTTCATTGCTTCAGCGAATTCTCCTGTGCTAGCACTACTAGTATCAGTCTGTTTTGAATCCATTAATTCAAAAACTCCTCTTGGCTGCCTCCCATAGACAATCTCAAATGGACTTTTTCCTGAGCTCATGTTTACTGAGTCATTGTAAGCAAACTCTACCTGTGGTAGTCTGTTGTCCCAGCTACTATGGTGCTATGTCACCAAGCTCCTCAACAAGTCTCCCAGACTTCTGTTGACCACTTCTATCTGTCCATCCATTTGAGGATGATAAGTAGAACTAAACATCAGATTAGTCCCTAGCTTCTTCCACAATGTTCTCCATAAATGCCCTATGAATTTTGTGTCTCTATCTGAAACTATGCTTTTTGGAAATCCCTGAAGTTATACGATCTCTTTGAAAAACAAATTTGCGATGTGAGTTGCATCGCTGGTCTTCTGGCATGGGATAAAATGTGCCATCTTTGAAAACCTGTCTACCACCACAAAGATGGAATCCACACCTCTATGTGTTCTTGGAAAACCTAATACAAAATCCATGCTAACTGCCTCCCATGGCCTCTCTGGTATGGGAAATGGTTGATAAAATCCTGCATTCTGCTTTCTTCCCTTTGAGTGCTGGCAAATTCTGCACCTGTCTACAAACCTCTTGACTTCTGACCGCATCCCCGACCAAAATTATGACTCGCTCAGCTTTGCAAATGTCTTATCATGGCCAAAATGTCCTGCCAATCGTCCACTGTGATTTTCTTTTAGCAAGTTCTCCCTCATGGAGAAATTCGGAATACACAGTTGATTGCCTTTGAACAACAATCCATCCTGGATCACATACTCTATCCACTGACTTTCGTCTCTGAGAACTGGATTCTCATCTGCTTCATAATCTTCCTTAAAGTCTAAATATTTGCATACACATCTTTAAGATCATCAAAGCCTAATGCCCTGACTTTGAACTCCTGCAATAGCAAACACTTCCTGCTCAAAGCATCAACAACTTTGTTAGCAGCACCAAAAATATGTTTTATTACAAAAGTGAAATTCTTCATGCATTCTACCCATTTAACATGCCTCTAATTCAACTTTTCCTATTGAGTTACATATTGTAATGCATGGTTATCACTATATAAAACAAATTCCTTCAGAATTAGATAGTGTCTCCATTTCTTCAATGCATGTATAATGGCATAGAACTTTTTATCATACGTGGAGTACTTTTCTTTTGCCTCATTCAGCTTCTCGCTGAAATATGCAATCGGCCTGTCTTCCTGGCTCAAGACTGCTCCTATGGCAAACCCACTTGCATCACATTTCACCTGAAATGTCTTCTGAAAATCTAGCAACACCAAGATTGGTTGCTCTGTAATCTTTCGTTTCAACAAGTTGAAACTCTTCTCAGCTTCTTCAGTCCAGTGAAAAGATTTATGTCTTTTCTTCACTGTATCCATCATCACTGCACTAATTCCACTGAAATTTCTAATGAATTTCCGGTCGAAAATAGCCACTCCATGAAAAATCCTCACCTCAAATACGTTCCTCGGTGATGGCCAATTATTGATTACCTCCACCTTATCTGGATCCATCCTCAGTTCATTTGCAGATATAACAAACCCCAAATAAATGAGTTTTGTATTCATGAATGATGACTTCTTCATATTAATCAATAGCTTCTCCTGCTATAACCTCTTCATCACAATAGTCAAATGCTTCAAATGTTCAGCCTTTGTCTTGCTAAAAATCAATATGTCATCCAGATACACGATGACAAATTTCCCGATGAAATCCTTCAAGACTTCATTCATCAGCCTCATAAAGGTACTTGGTGCATTCGTCAAACCAAACGGCATGACAAGCCATTCATACAAACCTTCGTTTGTCTTGAATGTTTTTTTCCATTCATCCACTTCTCTCATACGAATCTGATGATATCCACTCTTCAAATCTATTTTTGAAAAAAAAATTGCCCCACTTAAGCAATCCATCAAATCATCCATTCTTGGCAATGGGAACCTATACCTGATGGTTATCTTGTTTATCGCCCTTGAATCAGTGCACATCCTCCAACCTCCGTCTTTCTTTGGACTAAGTACTGTTGGAACAACACATAGACTCAAGCTTTCCCTAACCAAGCCTTTGTCCAACAAATCTTGGACCTGTCTTTTAACTTCCTCATTCTCTTGCAGCGTCAATCTATACACAGCTTTGTTTGGAAAACTAGCTCCTGGTATGAGATCAATGTGATGACTCATGCTCCTCATCGGTGGCAATGAACAAGGTAGTTCGTCCACTACAATATCAGCGAACTCTTCCAGCAGTTCTTGAACTTCTTCTGGCAAATCATCCACTCTTGTGCTAGTCAGAACAATTCTCGGTTTTCTGACCACAAAGAATTGTGGATCCTCCTTCTTCTTAACCTCGGTAAGAAGTTCCTTCCCACTCATGAGAAGTACTCTGTCTCTTACTTCCAGTTTCACCTCTTTATCCTCGATTGGACACAACATATGAGTCCTCCCATTCCTCTCTAGGGTATATGTATTTTTTCTCCCATCATGAATTACATTTCTATCATATTGCCATGGTCTTCCCAGTAATAAATGATAGACATCCATAGGAATAACATCACATAAAATCCTATCATTATATCCTCCTATCTTAATTTCAACTAAGCACTATTTAGTGACATTTACCTGATGTCCCTTCTGTAGCCATGAAACTTTGTATGGATTCGGATGATCAATTGTCTCTAGCTCCAGCTTTTCTACCATCTCGGTTGAAACGAGATTATCTGTGCTCCCACTCTCCACGATGACCTTGCACACTCTATCCTTGGTCTTGCATGCAGTCCTAAAAAGACTGTTCCTTTGTGATGGATTCTCCATCTCCTTCTCTGGTGTCAAAAGGACTTTTCGCATCACTAGTGATCTTCCGCATTCAACGTACTCTGCTTCAACATCTCGCCTCTGTGCCTCGACGATGTGAGATTCTCCAGTTTCTTTCCTTTTCTCTGGACATTCGAATGACTTATGTCCATTTTTTCCACATGTGAAGCATGTGATTACTCCACCTCTTCCTCTTCCTCTACCTCTAGTATGAGGAAACCTGTTATTATCAACATATCCTCCTTTTTGCTCAGTATGTTGTTCTCTTTGCTCAGCGTATGTCCTTCTCTGTGAGGTTCCACCTCTTTCTGTCTAAGTATGAGGTTTCTTCTAGTCATCCTTGGGCTTCTGGTATTTATCTTGAGCAACCGATTTGCCTTTGGGCTGACTCCTGCCTCTGCCCCTCTAACTTTTTTTACGGCTCATATTCTCCTCAACCTTCAGAGCCAATTGGTACGCCTCCTCCACCATTCGGATGGTCACCAAATTTAGTTCATCCTGAATTTCATACCTCAGACCATTCAGATACCTGGCCACCTTTTCATCATTGCTTTCACGATGACCTACCCTGATATTCAACCTATAAAATTCCTCAGTGCACTCCTTCACTGTCATCAGCTTCTGTCTCAGGTTCCACATCCTCCTGAACAGAGAAATTTGATAGTCCCTGTGAATGAATTTTTCCTTCATCTTTGCAATCATCCTGTCCCAGCTCTTAATTTTCTGCTTGCCTTGGCAACGCCTGTCATCTTGCAATTCATCCCACCACAAGGTTGCATGTCCTTTTAATCTAGTGATGGCATGTCTGACCTTCTTTTCATCTTCGATATATTCATAATTGAAGTAAGTGTCAAGAGCTCTAATCCAGTCTAGTAGCTCTTCTGCATGCAAACTCCCTTCATAAGCTGGAATGTCCATCTTTGTTTTCGAACTCATCCGAGCGATAGCCTTAATTAAATGCTCATTGGCTGCATCTTCTGCTGGTACTTCCTCTTCTTCATGTCCAGCATCATGTTCATCCTCGAATTCACTGATATCTCCTGCATCAGCGTTTCGCCTTTGTCTTATTTCCATGTCCTCCATTCTAGCATGAAGATTTTGCATCCCTCTTTCCACGTCTGGATTCTGTACTAGCCTACCTCTATCTCTGGACATTTCTCTTTCTTTGGACAATTCCCTTTCCTCCTCTGGATCGGGTGATTGTCTACCTCTTCTTCTTGGTGGCATGGTGAATTCTCCTTTTCCTCTGATACAGAAAGCAAAGAAATTGTTCTATTCTCTGATACCACTTGACGCAGAGAGGTCCAATCTATCACCCCGCAGGGTCTCTCCACCTGACCTCTTTCTCACAGGACCTCCTTCTATTCGGCCCAAAGAACTCGAAGGTTCTTCTATCTCCCTATCGGAAGATCTGTACCCACAGTAATCTGTTCCGAGATCTCTCCTTTACCACCGGGAGATCCGCGAAACCTCGTTGTCTCGCGAGTTCGGGACTTAAAACCTCCAACTCTTATCTTCAAACCTTACGATACCCGATCTGGCGATACGGGTATAGTTCCTTTTACATGCGACCGTGGACTTGGCTAAATGTTAGCGCTTCTCATGGCCTCGCTGGTTGAACCGTAAAAAATTCACCCTCCTACTCCATGAGCCCCCGAGATGTGCGGTCCCGCCTTATACTTTGCCACACGTCCACAAGAATCTCGGCTCCTCGGCGCTTCGCAACTCACGAATCCCTGATGCTACCTGTATTCCAATCACGCTCCGCTATGTCCCAGATGGCTCCATCTGTCGGAATATCTTTATCTCGCTACCTCGCGATCCCCGTGGCCAAATTCTCAAACCTTTTCCTGCGATGTCCTGAGACACGATTCCTCGCGCAGATCCAACGGTCCTTCCCTATTCCCGGATCCAACAACTGTCCTTCTCTCACCACCTCGTGACCTCGCGAATTGGAATACCGAATGTTCAGACTCTCAACCTGCGAGCTCCCGAGTTAGCGAGATCCGTCGATCTCTCACCACCTGTCCTCCTCAAATGAACGGCTATGATCCTCTTGCTCCTTCGTCGCCTCACACCCTCACGTCTTGTGACTTTACACACCCAATATTTGGGCCTTCACTCTGCAAACTTTCGAGTTCGCGAGATCACTGATCTCTGCCACCTGTCCCCTCAGATGGACGACTCACAACCTCCTCACCACCTCGCCACTCGCGAAGCTAAAGGGCTTCCCTTTTGGTCCTCCAATGTCTGAGTCAACGAGATGAAAGAATCTTCTGACACGCGTTCCCCTGCAACGAACAGCTCTGATCTTATCACGTCTTGCGGTCTCGCTGCTCTGGCTGCACAACCTTTGGGCTTCAGCTCCCGAGTCTCCGATATACGACACTACGTGTAGATCCTACGGCTCCTGTGACTCAGAATCAATGGCCCTACCTCTCCTGAGCTTCCAAACCTTCAAAATCTCCTCGCCGTAACTTCCTTGCTCTTCTGCAAGATCTAACGATCCCCAAAACTTTACGAAATCTCCCGAGAAGATTTCGACTGTCCGTTCCTCCTTATGTAATTCCACGAAATGAAAATGAGTATCTCTCCACGAGATTCCTTCGCGCCTTCGTCAATCGGCGACGCTTCTTCCTGACTCAAGTCACACTTATCTACGCTGATCTTCAGCGACTCAGAGGCCTATCCTTCCTGAGTTTTTTTCACAACTTCTACCTTTAGAAAGGCCCCTTACGTGCACTCCTTACGACAAATCTTCAAACACTTCTTAGTGTTGAAGTTTCGTTGACTCTACGCACACATGCAGCAGCAGTCCTTCGGTACTTCTGCTCAGCTTCACGACTGAGACTCTCCTTAGCCTGCGCACTCCTTGCACATCTCTAGTAACTCACGTTCACTCTTAAGAGAATGAGAACAAGAGTTAACTCTCTGAGCCTTCTGTCAACGCACTCCTTGCGGACAACTTCAACTGCACTCCTTGCAGGAATCCTTGCTCAAAAGAGAAACAATTATAACTCCCCTCACTTCCTCTCAGATTTCAGTCTTAACACATGAAATCATACACACGGAATAATAACAAATGCGTAACAGGAAGTAATATTCATAAGCAGATCATTTCAACACATACATAGAGAATAACACAACAACCATGAATCTGTATCAACTTCTTCTATTAATTCAAGATCTGTACATGGGTGTTTTCTATAACTCTTTGCTATTCTCCTATGCTCTCTTGATTCCTGTTCTGAAGTAACTTACAATGATACAAATGAGGGTGTCTATAATCGGTTTTCCCTCTCTTTCTTCTAGAACTATCTAATCTAAGAATTCAATTCTATCTACTTGCAACTACTACTATAAATGCCTCTGTCTATCTCAGACGAGAGCGTATGGCTTGAGGTCTGATTACATTTCCTCCAAGGCACTTTCATTAAATGACCTCATTTAAGTTTGGTGCATCAACTTCAAGAGAAAAAATTAAAAATTTAGAAACTTGCGTTGGACGTCTTCCAGATGCCTTCTGTTTCCATGTTAGTTTTGCTTGTCATGAGGGATGCTCCTGCATCAAATCCTTTCCATAAGAACAATATCATCGACATAAAGAAGAAGATTGATGACTATACCAGTGAGAGTAGGGCTGACACAACCTTCTTTTTCCATGAATTCTTCTAACTTGTCAATGTATATGCCAAAAAGGGTAGGGGACGAGGGACAACCTTGTTTGACTCTGATATTGTAGTTAATCTCTTTTGACCAGCCCTCAGTGTTTTTAAACTTAGCAATAAATTTCTCATACATCCTTATTGCGACAACCCTCAACTCAAGCGACACTTTTATCTCTTCCAACCTATTCCAAATGTTTTTCCTAGGAACCATGTTAAAATCTTTTCTGCAGTAAACAAGACAACAAAAAAGATGGTTTTAGTATTGCGCAACTCCTCTACAATGATCCTAAAGGTAACAAGATGATCCACAGTTGAATGATATCTTCTAAACCCGACCTGGCCTTTAGCTCTTTTATCATGACTTTCTTGCCAAAGGCTAATCTTCTTTTCCAAAATAATTCCATAAAGCTTGGCTAAAATCAGGCTAATCATAATGGTCCTATAATTAGAGGGAACGTTTCTATCCCGATTTTTAAAAATAGGAACAATGAGGCGTTGTGTCTAGGGTTTCGGGAAGCCCTGCTTGACTGCTAAATTGAAGAGCTTGTGTATGTGAGGGATAAGGATTGGCCATCCGATTTTAAAATTTTCATCTTGGTAGCCTTCAATGTCCTTATCTTTCCCATTTGCAAGTTGCTTAACCCCAAACTCTATGTCATCTAAAGAAAAAACTTCTTCCTTTGTAGGGACAACAGGAATGGTGTCCATGGAATTAGGGAACTCGTAAATAATTTTAAGGTAGGAATTCTAGTCCCTTAAGGGAATCCTATTATTTTCTTTAGTATTGCGTTTTAGAATTTGGCTCTAGAACTTCTTAGGATCCAACTTGTATAGTTGTGAAAGTTGATCTTTCCTTTTATTGATATAGTATATTTTTTTCCTTTTAATTAGGGCTTTGTACGTATTGATCTTATAGAGTTTTAAGGACTCATTAGAAACATCCCTAATGGATTTCCTAGCAATTTTACATTCTTTATCATACCAAGGGTTGATTGCTCTATTATTATTTTTATAGGACACCTTGAAAGAGAACTTTTTAATAGAAGTGGAAATGGTAGTTGTAAAATTATGATAGAGTTCTTCAATGTTGTCCTTATAAGTTAGGAGGTTTAATTTACTATTTAAATCCTTTAAGAAAATGTCAAATTTACTTTTGTCAAAGCGAAAATTCCTTTGATTATCATAATTCTCTTCAATGATGCTCCAATGCATGGAAACTTTTAGAGTTAGGGTTAAAGGTTTATGATTAGAATCAGGCTCATGGTCATTTAAAAGCTCAAAAGTTGTTATTTGGTTGGAAACGCGGATATCATATATCACATAATCTACAACACTACTACCTAGCCCATGACTACAAGTCATCCAGTTGGAGTTTGGCCACTTCATTACTCCATTACAAATTATTGGGTCTTGAGAGCTGCAGAGCTTGACCAACTAAGTACCAAACAAATTCTCCATTAGGTCTTTAGAGCTTCTTTTGTAGCTATTAGATAAAACAAGATATTCATCTAGCCATAAAGGATTATGGTTGGAGTCATTACTTAAAAGAGTAGCTTGTTTAGTTGTAGTCCTAGCATTAAAGTCTCCTAGTAGAAGGATATTACCTTCATTTTTCAAATTCTTACTCGCTCCATATCGCTCCATATCGAAACCCTTGAAAAATTCCTAAAACAACATGGGTCAAAAGAATTTTCCATCTTTGAGACATTAAGAGGGTTGAAAATGAAAAGAACTTCCCATTAAAATGTTTTGCATAACCCACATTAAATCTTAATTTCAAAATATTTGTTTGAAGATCAACCTTCCTAAAGTTATAACTTATCAAAACTATGGTGATTTATGAGTGCTTTTAAAGTTTTTAGAGTATATAAATAAAATTATTAAAAGAGGGTATTGGAAAATTCCTAAAACATAGGTTTAAACATTTTGTTATTTCTGTGAAATTAAGAGGGTTGAAGATGAAAAACATCAAATCTCAATTTTAAAATATTTATTTCAATATCAAAATTCCAAACCTTTTATCTCCTCAAAATTAAAATTATGATGATTTAAGAGTAATTATAGTAAAGATTTTTTAACATATAAATAAAATTTTAAAAGAAACCAAATAATTCCTGATTTTTTTAAATTTCAATAAATCAAAATTTGTTTAAGTAGAAATTAATAATCATTATTATTAAAAATAATAAACAACAAATTAAAAAATAAATAAATTAAAATATAAAAAAAATAATTCAAAAAATAATATTATTAGAGATGAAAAAAAACGAATAGGTTACGAATTATACAAGAATTTTGTTAAAATCCCTTGGTTGCATTTTTGGTATTTTACTTATATTAAATATAATAAATTTAATTAGTTAAAAATTATTAAAGTTAATTTATAAACCATAAATTAAATTAATTAAAAATGATTAAAACTATAATGTGGAAAAAAGGAATAGGTTACAAATTGTAAAAAAAATTAATTATACAATAATTTTTTTTTTAAATTACCTTAGTTATTTTTTCTTATAGTTTCATTACGTTTTAATTAATTAGTCTTGTCAAATTAGTTTCATTATTTATTCTCTCTTTTTTCATAGTTTGACCCATTTTTTTTATCAAATATCGTTTTTCTAATATTATTTTTTTATTAATTTTTATTTAGCTTATTTATATTTTATATAAATAATTATTAATTATTTATTAATTTATCATTCTTTTATTATAATATTTTTCATTGTTTTAAATTTATGATCATTATTTTTTTTCTCATTTTTATTAGTTATTATTTTGTTTTCTTTTGATTTGTATTTAATTTTATAAAAAACTATTGAGAGTAGAGTGTAAATTATAAATATTAAAAGTGTTTATATCACTCTAGATCCATTTTAGCAACGCATCTATAAGTACTTAGACGGATTTGTAAGCTTTAACGTTTTCTTAATTTTTGCACTCAAAAAAATGTTTGTACCTTGAAAGATGCAATCCCTCTTGGCGCTTGATAGATTGGTAGTTATTATGGATCTAGGATGGTTGTTGTGATTTTTTAGGAGGAAACACATGTTTTTAACCATTAGGTCCACGCTATATATATATATATATATATATATATATATATATAATAAATATAAAAATACAAATATATTCAATGTTTCTTCTTTTCTTGATAAAGTAAAAATATTATACCCTTAAGAGTAGCCACTCTACATTAGGTTATTCTTGTATTTTCTTAGTTTTTTTAGTCTATTTTATCAACACTTTCCATTGCCATTTTCTGACTAAGGGCACTTACATCCTGGATCATCCATAGGGCACCGCCCTCAAGGACCCATGTAGTGGGTTATACTTGAAAAAATTATATCCTTAATCAAAATCATTTCTCAGGGCTCTCTCTCCAAGCCATGCGCACATGTACACACACTCATTATCATTATTATCAAATAATTCTCATATGTTCTTTGTTTTCAAATATTTTTCAGGATGGGTATTTTATGTTTATCTGTGTAGGTACTTGTTACAAAGATACACAATCCCTTTAGTCTTGGTCGTTCAACAACCCCTTCAAGTATATATTCAACATTGGTATGCACTCAAGCCCTTCCACTAATACAAATGTACATAAAAACCAATGTCATACTCTGATAGTACGGATAAAATCAACCATACTGTTGGATTTTATTTGCATTTTTTGTATTTTTTTAAAACAGTGTATGATGTTCGTCGACTATCTGATGAAAGGGACATACACGTCAGATAAACAATAGTAATGTGTCTTTCCCCATATATCCGATGTATATCCGAGGTTCTATCCTTAATCAAAATCATTTCTCAAGGTTCTCTCTCCAAGCCATGGGCACATGTAGACACTCATTAGCATTACTATCAAATAATTCTCATATGTTCTTTGTTTTCATATATTTTTTAGGCTGGGTATTTTATGTTTGTCTGTGCAGGTACTTGTTACAAAGATACACAACCCTCCAGTTTTGGTCATCCCATGACCCATTCAAGTATATATTCAACATTGGTATGCACTCAATCCCTTCCACTAATACATATGTACATAAAAACTGATGTCGTACTCCAATAGTATAGATAAAATCAACCGTACTATCAGATTTTATTTGCAGTTTTTGTATTTTTTTAAATAGTGCCTGACGTTCATCGACTATCCGACAAAAGGGATAAAGACGTTGGAGAAATGATATTAATGTCTATTTCCTCGTATATCCAATGTCTTGAAGCTCTGTCTCATATTTGATGGTTGACTAGGTCAAATATCCCCTTACCAAGGTTTAACAAAGTCAATATTTTTGAACATTAAGCAACGTCTCTCTGGTCATCAACTGTCAGAAATCCAACGAAAAAAGGATATATAATTAAAAAAAATTAAAATTTTAGAGACGTTCAACGTTGTTGCTACACTAGCAAAAGTTTGCAAAGGCTATTATATATAGGGGATATTTTTTTATTAGAATAGAAAAAGTTTTTATTTTGTTAACGTCATTACAAATAGTTAAACTATTAGGTTGATTTTTGAAGATAATCATAACTAAAGGTTTGGTAAGGGAAAATGTCACATAACATTCCTCCAGGAGGAAAATGAGACGCGAGATCTGCATTGGAGGCTTTGGGTGATAGAAAATGTTATTTGCCTTGTAAAAAGTGCAAGGGTTATAATAGAAGGAGACGTTTAATAAAAAAACTGAAAAACATTGTACAAAGTATGGACACCTTAAAGGCGGGCATGGATTAAGGGTTAGATGTTTAGGGTTAAGGATTAAATGGTTAGTTTGGGTTAGGGGTTAATATTTTATGGGCTTAGGGGGCTAGGTATGTTTATTGGTTAAGGATTTAGGGGTTAAGGGATTAGGGGTTAGTGGGAATGGGGTTAAGGTGTTAAGGATTAAAGGGGAATAAGGTTTTAGGGGTTATGGGGCTAGGGATTAAAGGGTTAGGGGTTAATGGTTTATAGGTTAGGGTTGGGCTAAGGGTTAGGGATCATAGGGTTATATAAGCTGATCTTAACCCCTTATAAACTATGGTCTCTAAGTTGTGGGAAATTTTCCAACGACTTAAAAGTCATGGTAACCAAGTGAAATTAAGGAAGAATATGACATAATGATGAAGGTGAAATAAGAATAGGTTGTTTTCGTTGGTTGTGACTATATATCTCACAAAGTGTCTCTCTTTATACATGTCAATAAAAATAACATTTTTTCTATATTTTTTCAACATATTCATAAAAATCTTCGTAAATTTCACAAGTTCCATCATTGACTTCTTGTCTTTGTTTCTCACTCTCATCTAAGTTGATTTATCTGTATAACATACCAAATCCTAAGTAATCCTAACCATTGGATGACCAATAATATATTAACCCCTAATCCCTTATCCCTTGACCCCTTATAAAGCCCTAAGTCATTAAGTTCCCCAATCATTGACCCCTAATACTCCCTCAGCTCTCAACCCCATACTCCCTCAGCTCTAAACCCCTCATAAATTAAACTATGGTCTCCAAGTTGGGCCCAAGGAAGTTTACATCCACTTAACACTTTTGGTATGCAAGTGAAATCAAGAAACAATATGACATAATGATGAAGACAAAATAAAAATATCATGTTGTTTTTGTTGGTTGTGACTATATATCTCACAAAGTGTCTCTTTTTATACATGTCAAGAAAAGTGTCTATCTTTGTCTTTGTTGTATATGTTTACCTATATTATATTAATTTGTCAATGTTTATATAATTTTAATATTTGTTATATACACTAATATTACTTGATTGTTTGTAATTATAAAGGAACAACACCCTAGTGCACTTCCCATGGAGGAAGACATGGTTGTAGTAGAAGTGCATGTTCAAGAACATGGGGCCAATATTGAAGATCAAGTTAATGATCCTATGGAAGAAGATGGTGATGATAATAACACAATTGAATAATATGAGACAAATATATTGATCGAGGAGAAATTTAATAATGTTGGAATGGATGATGATGATGATCAGCTTGATGGTGTTTTTGATATACCTATACATGAGAAGAAAACACAACCTCTTTATGAAGGCTCCGAAACAAGTCTTCTCTCTGCTATATTTTTGTTGGTGAACTTAAAGGTTATGAACGGTTTTTCAAACAATTGTGTCACACAACTCCTAAGGTATGTAATATAGTTTTTCATGACATTTAGTACATGATGATAAATGTTTTATTTTTTCCTCTATTTTTATTTTTATTTGATCATCTGTAAAATTCGAATGCAATATGTACAATTGATATTCTTTACATTAACCAATATTTATTTTTTATGTTGTAGATTGTTAGGTGAATTTATGTTACCACCGTCAAATGTTCTATGTCACACATACCAAGATTTACATGCCATTATGAAAGATATTGGAATGGAGTATCAAGCTATTCATACATATCCTAATGATCATATTATATATTATGGAGAGCATGCATTGAAAGAAGAATGCATGAAATATCAAATTAGTAGATATAGAACCGATCACGTAACAGGAAAGGTGCTTCACAAGGTTCTTCATTATATTCCCATAATTCCACGTTTGCGACGATTGTTTAGGTACAAAATCATAACATAGTTTATGTATTACCCTGGAAAGAACATAAGTAAGTAAGGTATTAAATTCGAGTGCCTACATATGGATATGCATTTAAGAAGATAGAATAAATATGACCACATTTTAAAGTCAAACATCCTAATCTTATGCTTTCATTGGCAGTTGACAGTTTCAATCCATTTGGAGAGATCAGATCTACTTACTCAGTGTGGCATGTTTTATTTATCAACAATAACATTCCTCCATGATGTCAATAAAGAGGGAGCACATAATGTTGGAAATGATAGTTCCAGGTATTTGTTTAGAATAATTTCTTTTAACACAGTAACATCTCATTTGTCTTATTTGTTTCATAATTATGTCTTATATTTTTTTGTTTACTCATATATGTTCAATTATATGTGTCTTATAATTATGTTTGATATTTATTTATTTATTCATATATGTAGTAATTATCTACTGTATGTTCAATCAATTAGGTAAGTACCAAGTCAAAGATATGAATGTATATATCGAGCCTCTTATCGACAAGTTACTATAGTTATGGAAGGGAATATCACTACATTGTATGATATCTCTATACCAGTAGGTGCACAAAGGAAATTTCAATTCCATGCAATGCTTGTATGGAAAATTCACGATGCCCAAGGGCTAACACATTTTTGTGGTATGTTATAATGTTACACTTCATTTTAATAGTGTTTAATTTTATGAAGTTCATATCATGCATATTTTTTAATACATAATCCCTTCATTACTCATTGAATAAATGATATAAAATTTAATCCAGCTCTTGCAAGTTTTCAAACAAAGGGTAAATTTGATGTCCAATTTGTGGTCCTAAGATGAAATATCGCCATTCAATAAGTTTAGGAAAGGAGGTGTTTGATACGTATAGGTACTTCCTATCTAAGAACCATAGGTATTGAAGTACCAAAAACCATATTTTCAATGGGAAACAAGAGACTGGATTAAAATCAAAGAGAATGACAGATCATCTATGGAAGTTGCAATATAATATAAATTGTCATGGTATTGATCAAAACGTCTATGTATCATACATGAAAATTTTGGAATATTTTATATTTTTATTGCATTTTTTTCACTGTACTAATTGACAATTTATGTTGTAATATCTTTAATTATGCTTCACCCTGAAGGTCGTCATGAAGGAAGTAATAATGGGGTGCTTACAGGATGAATGAAACGTTATCCTATACAATTCAGTAGGATCCCCTACTATGAGCACCTAGAAATTGGCCATTTGTTTGATACAATGCACACCGGGTAGAATGTAACAGAAACATTATGGCGAATTTTAGATGGGAGGAGTGATAAAGAAAAAATTGTAAAGATTTGTAATGACATTAATGAGGCCAATCATGTAATGAAAAGTGTGATTCATTCAAATAGAGATGGAGACCAAAATATAAGTGCCCTTCCATGGTTATTGACGGAGCAACAAAGAAAGTATGTAAAAGAGGTTATTCAGAAAAATAAATTTCCCACTAGATTTTCTTCAAACATAAAGAATATACTAACAAAGAAAGGTGAGTTAGGTGGTGTAAAAACTCATGATTGACATACCTTCATTAAGGTAATTATTTTGGTGTATATATTTTTATATTGGTGAAACATCTTGTTAGTTTTTTTTTCTACTAATTTGGAAATAAATATTTTTTTTTTTTTTTTTTTT
>ML780690.1:587563-599110 GCA_009831015.1 Picea engelmannii | reverse complement strand
TCGCAGATCTAACGGTAGAGATTATGTTAGGGTTTTTTTGCCCTAGAAGGCAACCCTCTTTTATGAGGGAAATGTATTGCGGCTATGTACGAGGGTGAATATTGTATTCTGAGAGAGGAGACTGTGAGAGAAAGAAGAGGAAGCTACAACGGGTTTTGCTGTAGGTTGTATCCCTTCATTTTTGCTGGATAATAATAAAGGAAGGACCTGGCAATTTCTCTGGTGGACGTAGCCCACACTGGGTGAACCACGTAAATCTGTGTCTCTCTTGTATTGTGTGTCTTCTGTGTTTTTGTTTCTGCATTTGTTTATTTTATTTCTCCGCGGTCCTGTTTTTCTAACAACTGTGATACACTTTATTTTGGCATATATACTATGAAACTTTGGGATGAAGTTTAGACCTAGAGGGGGTGTATGTAACATCCCGCTCTGGTGTACTGAGCGAACTTATTCTTTGAGGACACTTGCTCGCAAGTGATCTGGAATTTTATGCTATTAAAACTTTTGACTTTGATTACGATGCATTATGAGTTAATGACATGTTGTTTTACTACATTGACATAGACAGGTTCTATTGACTCAGTTTTACTGAGTGTGTAGGGTTTTGGACCTTGAGGATGCAGAGGCATTGATGGAACCCCTTGGACTCTGGATCGAGTCAAGGAGTGTGCCTTTGGGGTTTGATTGTTTTATTGTCATATTAGTGCATCTGATTAGATGATATGATAATGATATATTCTAACATGATTTGTTGATGATGCAGGCTGAAGATAGCTTGCCGACCAGACTCACATATGAAGTAAAGGGGTCACACACAACTACCAAATATGTTGAGGGAGAGGTGTGGACAACAACCCTACCACAGCCTACTAGCACTCCCTCTATGGCTCAAACTGTAGGTTAACAATTACCTAGTTCGAGAGGACCGACGATGCCCTGAGGGCAGAATGCAACAATCACTCACGATGATTCTAAGGGGTGCGCAATAAGGTGGTGGCCTTATTCCTTAGAAACCCTAAGTCTCCCACAAGTTCACCTAGAGGAGTGTTGAATCCAGTGGTTATTGATGTCTACCAATCAGTCAAGAGGCGAGTGGCACCCTTGGAGCATGTAGTGCATCCTGAAGGGCACGTCGTGCAAGGGAACAAATGAGGCGAGTGGCACCCTTGGAGCACCTAGTGTGTTTTGAAGGGCACGTCCCATTGATGATGATAGAGGGATGAACCTAGATGGCCCTAAGACAAATAAGAGGTTAAGAAATTTTAAAACAATTTCCCTAATTAAATGTTGCCTAGTACAAAATCTAAGTACTAAGTCTAAAATTTTGCTAGGGGTAAAATTTTGTCTGCCTTTAAAAAAGAAAAAGAAAAAGAATTAAAAAAATAAAAATAAAATAAAATAAATAGATAAAATAAAATGAAATAATAAAATATAAAATAAAAACCACTTGACTAATAATTATGGTCTTCATAACATTTTGTAACATGAAGGGAGTAAGAAATTAAATTATTCATAAGAAATAAAATCTGTGGATGTAAAAAGTAAAGAGGGAATTAATTATTTTATCATTTGATAATTTAAAAGATACTAAATTAATGATAAAAGAAAAGGGGTTATATTCCACATCTGCCTTTTTGAGTTCTAAGTAAAAGGGGAAAGAGGGAAAAAAAAAAGGAAACTAGGGAAAGGAGGTAACATAAAAAGGAAAAAGGGGAACTTAAGGGAAAAAACAGGAAGTCAACTTAATAAAGAATCCACATTTAGGAGCTTTCTAATTTTAAACTGATTTAGCAATTTCATAATAGGGAAAGCCTTTAAAACCTGTATGGGAATCTAGGGACACCTAGGAGTGATTCTAGGAGTAACTCTAGGTGGCTGAGGGAAATAAAGATAATTGCTTAATTAAAGAAATTAATTTATGGAGGAATGTAGGGGATGGGGGACACTTGTACGAAGAGGAAATTTTAAGAATTTTATTTTTAAAACTTTAATTAAATGAGATTTAGGAAAGAGAGGAAGTGGGAAATTCTATATAATGAAGGATGGAGAAGGAGAAAGGGGATCTGTTGTTTGCGTAACATTACTCTGCAGAAATATCGACTTGACTGATTTACTTGTGGGAGTTGGGATACCCAGCTCGGAGAGGAGTGGTAGCTCGGCCTTGCGAGGTGAGCTAGGAGCTAGATGAAACCTCTGGATAGTGTGTGTGGCCCCTTTGTGGCTTGGGGGGCTAAGGGGGAAGAAGAGTACCCCTAGCATTGGCTGGGAGGTATTGGTGAAGTCTTGACGGTCGATGAGTGGGAGCTACACGGAGCGCATGGGAAATCATTCAGAGTAAGCGAACAGGCAACGATACACTTCTTCGTTTGAATGATAGAATTTTTTAGGATTTATGATTTCATCTGCTTGTTTGTTGGATAGATAAACTGGTTGTCTAGTTTTATGACTAAAATTTTTATAGCCTAGTTGATTGATTGGTTGATCAATTTCCCATGACCTTCATTTTACCACATGTCGTGACCACCATTTGGTGTTGAATGTGACCTTAAGGTTGTTTAGCCTTCATCCCTCGCTCACCAGTCCTTGCCTGAGCAGTCGGCCAGGAGCCTGATCTACGGTCGTCGCCTTAGCATTAAAAGACCTATGGATCTCAACACCCTGCTTTTCTGTGCAAGGATGGTGAAGTGAAGGATGAACCTATCCATCAACCACCTTTGTTGTTGTTCTTGACAGTTTTTCGTCTTGCGCCTTCCAAAAAAAAAAGTACCTCTGCATAGGGTTCCCTTGCGTCCTTGTTGGTTATCTTTACGCTTGTTTGTTCTCTGCACTTTGAGGGCTTCACCAAGGAATTTCTCTGCATATTCGGTTATGTTTTTATTTCTCTGTGATTTCCCCTTGCAAGTTAGCTATTACTCTTTTTATTCATTTTGTTTGGACAGTTTGGTGGGTTGATATTAACTCGTCAGCCGAAATTGACCTTGGCTGCCTGCATTTTATGACCACCTGGGATTGTGTTTTTTGTGTAATGGTTGCCTTCCTACGCGGGGATTTTAAGTTGGGTAACTTTGTTGATGATCGAATTTAGGTTATACTGATGATAAATTTTATGTATATGATAGCCACCACTTGTTGATACAAATGCCCACGATTTTCATTATAAACACAAATTTCATATATTTGACTACGTTTTACTTATTGACCGTAAATTTGTATGCTTTAATGGAGTGCCTGGAAGCGAGTTTGTTCTCTAAAAACCCGCTCTCAACAAAGTTTCAAGGTGCTTAGATGATATTGAATGATTCACTACTCACTAAAGTTACAGCCTGGAATGATTACTTAAAGTCAGTCTCTTGCTATCCCCACTATAAAACTTAACAGCAACAGGTTTAAGTTCTTCGTTAGATGCTTTGATTCCTAAAATGTTGAGTAATATTAAAATTGGTCACTTTCGGCATTTAACACACAAACGGGATCTCATTTCTCTTACAGAAGGTTCACTGTTGATGTTTGAAGTCCCTAAATTTTTCTGAGGAAGCGTCACACAGTTATACCTTGAAGATTTAGATATGACGACTGTTTCGCTTGATATCTTTCAGGGAATTTGGAAGAAGAACTGTTTTCCCTTTCACGAAGCTCAGGCTCTCGATTAACAAGCACAAGACGTGTGATCAGGAGGACTTTGCAGGACGTGGATTTGGAAGGTTTTGGGAAAATAACGTGGCCATACTTGAACGTGAATTCCCATCGCGAATTGTCAACGCGAACCCTGGCGACCCAGTAGAATCTATCGGACAGACTGTTGAGAGTTTTAATGGCCTCCATCATCATTAACCCTTCCCTTAGTTCCACCATACCTGGGTTTAATGCTCCTTACGAGTAATCTCCTCTTGGTAGGAGAGCAAGAGCTAATGCGAATTCCTGGGTTCACTTGGGCCATGCTTAGTCAGGCGACATCCTTGCATGGGAGAAATTATGGTCAGACCATCACTTCCTCATTTTATGTTATCAAACAGAATGTTGTGTCAGACAGGGTGTTATATTCAGATAACAGATTTATGTTGCACAACGCTGTCATTGTTGATGCCTCGTGTGGCGCATCAAGGGCTAACATACGTTTTTTGTTCAATTTTTATCCCTACCAGCACTTAGGCTAGCTTGCAAATGACGGTTCATAAATTTTCAGTTGAAAGGTTTTGGTTCCACCTTACATGGAAAAAGAAACTGGTAAGTAAGCCCCATAATATTTTAATAAGGTGATAATGAGATTTTAAGAGGCGAGATTAGATACCAGGTTGAAAGAAGAACTTTCTGACTTCTTGAAGTGATTGGGTCCCTATGTGGTTGTGGTGTAGTTATAGATTTGGGTTGAAGGGGTTGATTATTAAAATTTAGTCCCTTGTCCTCAACAAGATGTCACTAGGGCAGTCTGTTTTACTATGTTACTTAAGAGTATTAAAGTGTATATGATGTTTCATTCTTTTACTTGAGGATTTAGAGATACTTACCATAAGTAAGGATTTCACAGTCTATTTATCCTTGGTAAATGTGCACTCCACCCTTAGGCTTTACTACACCTCCCTTGTATTAGATTTTTGTACTTTAAGGGAATCATCCATCCAATCCAAATTGTAGGGAAATTCATTTGGGCCTTAAATAAAAGAATGTATTAATGGATTTGCATCATCATTCTCGCAAGGATAAGGGTTAAAGATTATCTTGGGCACACCTTTCTATGTGCCTTCATAGTTATCATGTGCCTCGTTTAGCTCGATCGATAAAACGAGTGCATGGATAACCTGGTCATGGTACAGGCACTTCCGAGGATGAGGAGATGATAACCGATTGATATTTGCATTCACATTGTAGTGCTTGAATGTAGTTTTTCCCTGCTAGCCATGAAGGTTCATGTTACGAGTGTCACTTGTTCTGGGTTGTGTCTTGATGATATTGAGGTGGTCCCTTAGCTTAGTTGCCTCTTCTTTCTTGATTTATCACCTGTTTCGATCAAGTTACTTGTTGTGATAGTATTCTGTGTCGTTGTTGGTTGTTGACGGGATTGTAAGTGGTGTTCATCATCACATGGTCTTGTTTCAATTTCGACATTGACTGCTTACCTGCCAAAAAAAATTAAAATTTGCACTTGCGTTACATTGCTTGTCGTCATAACGAAGGGGTCGTCACAATTATGAATGTATACCCTAGTAACTAATTATATGTGAATTGTTTTATTTTAATACAACTTCTTGAGAGGGATGAAATACATTTTTACATTTCAAACAATCTTGATTGGATGAAGGTATGGATTGAACGCTGTATACATTCTAATAATGGTAGGTTATCATGGTATGGTGTGGCTTCATTGGTCAAAGAAGTTGAACGTAAAGGAGATACAAATCTTACATAGAGGGAAACTATTTTAGCTTATGGTTTAATATATAAACAAGAAATCATATCTTCACCCATACTATTTATTTATTTTAAATATTATATTGATGTATATGGTGTGTTTTCTTTCTTAATTTTCATAATTTCAAAGCATAAATATGTTTATCAATTGACAATGCATTTTTTACGTGTCTTGAAAAATTCACTTGAAGCACCACAATGCTATGTGGTGCAATGGCCACAAATTTCTCATCAAAACATTGGATGAAAAGATGAAAAATTCCGATAGTGGGATAATTGCATTGAATCGGGTTACTAATGTTTCCTCTAGAAGTGAGAGACATTCAAAAGTCTCTGAAAATCGATACTAATGAGTATTTGGATGATATACTTGAGTTTGAATTTAAATCCTTCAAATTAGTTCTGTTCGACATCAAATGGTATAGGCTATGAATGAATGAATGTGATCCTAATTGAACTGTTAATCAACATTCTAACAAATTTACCATGGTTAATACAAGGAATGTTGAGAAAAGATCAGAGCCCTATGTGCTTCCAAGCCAATGTGAATGGGTATTTTATTCATAGGTTCCAAGTAAAGGGGGTTGGAAATATGTTGTTAGATATGATCCAAGAGGAAGGCCGATAAAGTATAATGTAGTGGAAGAATATGATATTGAAGAAGAATATGACGTAGAGGAGTAGTTAATTCATGTGTCAGAGGAAGACATAGAAGCATTTCAAGGAGTTGTTTGAAACAATGTTTTGGATGAAGATGATATCGTCGATGTGTTAGATGAAGAACTTGAAGAGGTCAAACCAAATGTAGGAGACAATGTTCTTGATGATGATATATACAATGATTATATGATTGGAAATGATGACATTGATGCTGATGCACCTAATATGGTCAATCATTTCAACATCAATTCTAAACTGGATGATACAGATGTTGAGTTGGATGAAGAAGAAGATTAATGATATGAAATGTTGAAATGTATAATGAGGTATGTATTTATATGTTTTCATTTGATTTGTTCTCTTTCATTTAACTTGAATTTTTCTTTCCTTAATTTCTATGCTTGATTCTTACTATGTTGTTTTGAAATTAATATTTTATTGTAGATAAATAGAGTATTGGGGAATTGAGAGTGATGTGTGGGGGGTGAGGAGAGGGGCCATATGATCATATTTCACCTTCACTTGGTTTCCCTTGTTCAATAGAGAATACATATTTATTCTTGAAACCAAGAGAAGGTCATTGAGGTTTATAGACTCGAATACGATTCACAAAAAGAATTCAACAATCAAACGAAAAAATTGCAACATATATGTCAAGGAGATGAAATTATCCATCATCGTTATCATCATATTGTAACGATTTTTCAATGAACATCTTCGTCACTCCTATATATCTTCATAGAAACTTTCCAGAAAAAAATGACCAATGAAAGGAGCCAACATTGAATTTTTTCAAACTATGCTTCTCCAAGTCATGGACATGGTATGCTTTAAGAGCTCATGTACCATGAACAAAGTTTAAGACCAAGAGATTCTCATTCATTTTTGAGGCCTTATTCATGAACCCGGGATTTTAGAAGCTTCCTTTAGAGATCGAGGCCCATAATTTCTCCCCCAACCATGTATAGGGCCACAAAACTGATCCTTCATGCTAAGAACATACTAGTAACACTAATATCACCACTCATAGATTAAGGATCTCCTAAAGAGATCATATGTGGTGGTTGAATTTCAAGTTCATGGCCCTCAATCCCAAGTAACCTCCTTTAGGGTCATTCGCCTAGCATTGATTTTTCTTCCTTAACCATGGTCAGGGATGAAATACCCATCATTGGTATTAAACAACTTATGATGGTGCCCATATGTAACCTTAAGGACCAATTATCTCCTCTATAGGTCATATGTTATTTTTTGAGGGACCATTCTTGGCCCTTGAGCCCTATAATATTCCTTGACTTCCTAAGGCTCATTTTCCCTCCCCCCAACATGATTAAGTCCCTAAAACCCATCCTTGGTTATTGAAAACTCCTAATCATACCCATATCCCCACTTGAATGTCAAATAATTGTTCATCAGGTTCTCCATGAAGGTTTGAGGTGTTGTTCATGGCCTTGAATCCCTAAAATCATCCATTAGGCCCTAATGTATGGGTTTAATCCCTTAAGGATATATAAATCCTTGATACCCATCCCTATTTATTAAAACCTCCTTATGGAACAAAATTGTAGGTCAACGAGCCCCTTAAGAAGTGATATGTGGTGGTTTGAGGCATTCTTCATGGCCCTTGAGCACCTCTAGAAGATTCCTTTAGGGGATAAGGATTTTATTTTTGGTCAAGGACTTAAGACCCATCCCAACTGCTCAAAACCTCATACATTCCCATAACCCCACTTGGAGGCGAAATATCCACTCAAGTGGTCATGTGTTGTGGTTTGAGGAATCAATTATGGCCCTAGAGCCCTAAAATATTTCTTTATGGTCGCCTAAGGCCTTAATTTCCACCCCTAACCATATCTATTATCATGAGAGTCATCCCTACTACCAAAAACATTCTAAATGGCACCCATATACCCACTCATAACACAATGATCCCCTCAAGAGGTCATGGGTGGTGGTTCGAGCTCCTATACACGACTCTATAGCTTATGGAGATAGGACTATATGTTTTTCTTTGTAGTTCTATTATAGTAATAAAAAATCCATGATGGTAATTTATTAACTCAAGGATATCCCCTTACATTGTTGGAGGACCCGAGAGAGAAAATTGGGTTATTTCTCTTAGACAATTATTTAGGAGTAGTTTTAGGAACAATTCAATAAAAGGTACATCTCTAAGGATTACTTTGAGTGTCAGTTGAATGAGTTTCATTCTCTTAGGAAAGTTACTCAATCAATGTTGAAATATGAAGCACGGTTCATGGAGTTTCTTATAAATTCCCAACATCTTAATACTAATAATTTGAAGGTAAATAAGTTTATTTATGTGTTGAATGTGATGATTAAAGAAAAGGTTCAGTTCTTGATGCCTTAGAATTTTCATAACGAAATGGAAAAATTAATTTAGATAAATTGAGTGTTGGGGAATTGAGAGTGATGTGAGGGGGGGCGGGGGTGAGGAGAGGGGACATATGATCATATTTCACCTTCACTTGGTTTCCCTTGTTAAATAGAGAATACATATTTATTCTTGAAACCAAAAGAAGGTCATTCAGGTTTATAGACTCAAATACAATTCACAAAAAGAATTCGACAATCAAACAAAAAAAATTGTAACATAGATGTCAAGGAGATGAAATTATCCATCATTATCATCATATTGCGATGAGTTTTCAATGAACATCTTCATCACTCCTATATATCTTCATAGAAACTTTCCAGAAAAAAAACGACCCATGAAAGGAGCCAACATTGAATTTTTTCAAACTATGCTTCTCCAAGTCATGGACATGGTATGCTTTAAGAGCTCATGTACCATGTACAAAGTCTAAGACCAAGAGATGCTCATTCAGTTTTGAGGCCTTATTCATGAACCCGGGACCTTAGAAGCTTCCTTTAGAGACCGAGGCCCATAATTTCTCCCCCAACCATGTATAGGGCCACAAAACTGATCCTTCATGCTAAGAACATACTATTAACACTAATATCACCACTCATAGATCAAGGATCTCCTAAAGAGATCATATGTGGTGGTTGAATTTCATGTTCATGGCCCTCAATCCCAAGTAACCTCCTTTAGGGTTGATCGCCTAGGATTCATTTTTCTTCCTTAACCATCGTCAAGGCTGAAATACCCATCATTGGTATTAAATAACTCATGATGGTGCCCATATATAACCTTAAGGACCAATTATCTCCTCTTGATCCATAAAGATCTTTTAATGACCGTGGTTGAGTTTTTTAATTGCATGTGTTAATTAACCATTTCAGAAGCTTAATGAAAGAATGAGGAAATAAGAGAAATTATGACAGCCATATACATATATGTAGATCTGAAATGAAGTAATAAACAACAAACTATAACAAGAGAATTGATAACGGAGTTCGGCACAACGTTGCCTATGTCTCCGGGCCTTTGTCTCTGTGGGGGAGACTTCTTTATTACTGTTCAAAATCTCAAAAGTACATCACAGTAGTGCCAATTGGCTACAAGACTAATCTGTTCATGTTCTTCTAGATCTCTAGAACCCAACAAAAGAAACGACACACAAAATGGATGACTGGAGCTCCCAGAAATGGCCCTCAAGCGTCTGCTCCTCAATAGTTTCCCTGCATAAAAATGGATTTGGATTGGATTCCCTTCAACATAAATATTCTCTGACTATCCTCCTTGGCCTCAAATAGGCCTGGTTTTTATAGATCTGGATTTGGTTATCCATCCCCAACTTCCTCCCACAATCTGGCCTCCAAAAATGCCCAATATCTCCCAAAAATGGATAAAATCCATTAATTACAGGCATAAAATCAATTAAAAATCCATAACTATATAAAAAAACCACTTTATGTTTAATAATAGGGCCTATCCCCCTCTGTCCGGTGTGCACCCCTAAACTCGGTCATATGGATAGGTATGTGGCCAAGCGCCAGCCCAAAGGGTTGTGCGCTGGCCTCTTTCCCGAACTCTGTGGTCATGTGGTGCCATTCCATAGGATCACGCCCCCCTATTCTGTGCTTGGCCTATGATCTTACCCCTGGTCTTATGGTGGAGGGTGCACCCTCATCCATGGCCCCTACCCAATATTCCCGCGTAGGTTAAACCCCTCACGCTACTGGTTATATGGGGCGATTACATGCAATATAATATACCATGGGTTGGGGCTAAGCCCCAGCCCTTTCCGCCTCCGTTTAAACTTTGCATCAAACTCAAATGTAAATTTTTCCATATAGTTATTAAGTAACACCAGTGGAGCAAGCGGTTAGCCCGGTCCTGCTAGTCCATAGCTTGGAAGAGAAGGTCGAGGGTTCGACTCCAGTGGAGACCCCATATTTTTCATAACCCAACGAGCCAACCAATGGGTGCCACGTGGAAGCCCATGACTGGGCCATGTGGCACCTCAACAACCAATCACTCAAACACTGATTCATCCACCTTTCTATTGAGTTGTCAGCTCTGTACTGCCACGTCACTACCCTGTCAGCATGCCACTGTGTCTACCACGTTAGCCTGTGCCACATGTCACCCTTACAGTGGTGACACGTGTCACCCTCTGACTGGTCCAACTGTACCTGTCATATGCCCCATCCCCTGCCACATGTCATCACCAGGAGCTACCACGTTAGTTTTACGACTGTACGACCTGTACAGTTAGCCTGCCATGTGGCATTGTATGGACTGTACAGTCACCCATTTTTTTTGCCTGTTTGGGTTTTCGAACAGAATGCAATATCTTTCACATACGAAGCCCATTTGATGAAGTAAATATATGGCCAGAATCAGGAAGACGAGACGGATGCAATGGCATTGGTCTTGTCGGATTCTGAGGACTTTCATTTTTGAGCCTTTTTGAGCCCTATCAAGCTCCTGGATCCGATTCTAGATCACACCTCCCCACTAAAAGGCCTTTTGGTCCCTAAAAGGTTACTGACTAGTCAACAAGCTTGGGATAGGCCACCCGGTTTATCCTCTATCCCTGAATTCTGTCCTGTGCACCTGTCTCATTAAGATCAACTGTAACACAATCATGACAACTGACAATATATTCTTAGCCATTTGAACCCTGTTACATCTTATTGAAGCCACTATCATCCATGTAGACAACATTACTAATGATAGTATCAAAAAGACGACTGCAAATGAGCTGATATACTTGAGATATCTGCACAACATGAGCTTATCTTGAAGCAACTTATGATTGATTTTCCATTCAACAATCATTTCTTATTCTTGCTTAAGATTGATTACTTCATTTGCAACAATTATTGGTTTATTGCTTGCTTGCACTGCCTTCTTTAATTGTTCGATTGTTTGAAGTGTTTTATTTGCCTTAACATGATGAGCATGAACCAAATAATCTTGACCTTCTTTGGTTAATTAATATTGATTCTTTGTCCTATAGAAGATTGCCTTACGATCATATAAGTATGGACTACCTAAGACCATTCCACATTCTCTTAACGGCACTACATCACATGTTACTTCGTCCA
>ML780690.1:571757-587203 GCA_009831015.1 Picea engelmannii | reverse complement strand
AGTGGGTCCAAACATGAAAACAATGTTTCTAATATGCGTAGGTAAACCTCCTATATACTTCATAAGAGTTTCTTGTGTTTGTAAAGGGATATCTAACATTAATGCCATTTTTCGAAATCCATCAGTGTATTCTTGCACTGTTTTTCCTTTTCTTCGTTTTAAAGATTGCCATTCAATTAATGCTTTTTCTTTATAACCCAAAGGATAGAATTGTTTCCTAAGTGCATAAATGAAACTCTTCCATGATGGAAATACCTTACCCACTTGTTGCGTTCCATTTTTCATCTTGCTTTGCCACCATATGAGAGTTGTACCTGGAAGTCTTAAAGATGCCAACTTGATTTGTGTGGCCTCATATTTGATCTATTGCACACTACAGTAAACCTCCATCTGCCTGATCCAATTGTCAAGTTTTTCTACATTTACTTCACCATCATATATGGGCAACTCAAATTTAACATCAAGTTTTAACAATGGAATTTCATTCTTATGCTTATAAACATTTTTCTTTGCATTAGATTTAGAACTTAAACTTGAAGAAGAAGGAGAAGAAGGAGGTGATGATGGAGGTGAAGGAGGAATCTGAGGATGATCCTCTTCCTCTTCACTTTTTCCCTTTGAAGATTCACCCAAAACTAGTCTCTTTCGTTCCAAGTAATCCTCGTACAAAACTTTCACCATCTCCGACATAGCAAGGAAAGTTTTTCAGAACTCTTTCTCATCCTGAGAAAGCCCTTCTCTCGATGCCATATTCTCGCTGTGAGAAGCTCTCTTTCTCAATCCAATTAATGGATTCTCTGCAACAATCTTGCCTTCACCACGCTGTAGCTTTTCCCTAGTTAACATGCAAAACTCAAATCCAAACGTCAACTAGCTCTGATACCACTTGATCTGTCAAAGATCTTTTAATGACTGTGGTTGAGTTTTTTAATTGCATGTGTTAATTAACCATTTGAGAATCTTAACGAAAGAATGAGGAAATAAGAGAAATTATGATAGCCATATACATATATGCAGATCTGAAATGAAGTAATAAACAACAAACCATAACAAGAGAATTGATAACGGAGTTCGGCAAAACGTTGCCTACGTCTCTGAGCCTTTGTCTTTGTGGGGGAGGCTTCCTTATTTCTGTTCAAAATCTCAAAAGTACATCGCAGCACTGCCAATTGGATACAAGACTGATCTGGTCATGTTCTTCTAGATCTCTGGAACCCAACAAAAGAAACGACACACAAAACGGATGATCGGAGCTCCCAGAAATGGCCCGCAAGCGTCTGCTCCTCAATAGCTTCCCCGCATAAAAATGACTTTGGCTTGGATTCCATTCAGCATAACTCTTCTCTAACTGTCCTCCATGACCTCAAACAGGCCTAATTTTTATAGATCTGAAGTTGGTTATCCATCCCCAACATCCTCCCAAAATATGGCCTCCAAAAATGCCCAATATCTCCCAAAAATGGATAAAATCCACTAGTTACAGGCATAAAATCAATTAAAAATCCATAACTATATAAAAAGACCACTTTATCTTTAATAATAGGGCTATCCCCCTCTGTCCGCCATGCACCCCTAAACTTGGTCATATGGATAGGTATGTGGTGAAGCACCAGCCCAAAGGGCTGTGCACTGGCCCCTTTCCCGAACTCTGTGGTCATGTGGCGCCATTCCATAAGACTGCGCCCCCCTATTTTTTGCTTGGCCTATGGTATTATCCCTGGTATTATGGCGGAGGGTGCACCCTCATCCATGGCCCCTACCCAATATTCTCGTGTAGGTTAAACCCCCCACGCTCCTGGTTATATGGGACGATTACATGCAATATAATATACCATGGGTTGGGGCTAAGCCCCAGCCCTTTTCGCCTTCGTTTAAACTTTGCATCAAACTCAAATGTAATTTTTTACATATAGTTATTAAGTAACACCAGTGGAGCGAGTGGTTAGCCCAGTCCTGCTAGTCTGTAGCTTGGAAGAGAAGGTCGAGGGTTCGACTCTAGTGGAGACCCCATATTTTGCATAACCCAATGAGCCAACCAATGGGTGCCATGTGGCAGCCCATGACTGGGCCACATGGAACCTCAACAACCAATTAGACACTGCCATTTTTCAAACACTGATTCATCCACCTATCTTCCAAGTTGTCATCTCCGTACTGCCACGTCACTGCCCTGTCATCATGTCACTGTGTCTGCCATGTCAGCCTATGCCACATGTCACCCTTACAGTGGTGACACATGTCACCCTTTGACTAGTCCAACTGTACCTATCATATGCCCCATCACCTGCCACATGTCATCACCAGGATCTTCCACATCAGCTGTACGGTTGTATGGCCTATATAGTCAGCCTGCCACATGGTAATGTACAGACTGTACGGACTGTACAATCACCCATTATTTTTGCCTGTTTGGGTTTTTGAACAAAATGCAATATCTTTCGCATACAAATCCCATTTGACGAAGTAAATATATGGTCAGAATCAAGAAGACGATATGGACACAATGGCTTTGGTTTCATCAGATTCCGAGCACTTTCATTTTTGAGCCTTTTTTAGCCCTGTCAGGCTCCTGGATCCAATTCTGGATCACCTCTATAGGTCATATGTTATTTTTTGAGGGACCATTCTTGACCCTTGAGCCCTATAATATTCCTCGAGTTCCTAAGGCTCATTTTTCCTCCCCCCAACATGGTTAAGTCCCTAAAACCCATCCTTGGTTATTGAAAACTCCTAATCATACCCATATACCCACTTGAATGTCAAATAGTTGTTCATCAGGTTCTCCATGAAGGTTTGAGGTGTTGTTCATGACCTTGAATCGATAAAATCATCCATTAGGCCCTAATGTATGGGTTTCATCCCTTAAGGATTTATAAATCCTTGATACCCATCCCTATTTATTAAAACCTCCTTATGGAACAAAATTGTACGTCAACAAGCCCCTTAAGAATTGATATGTGGTGGTTTGAGGCATTCTTCATGGCCCTTGAGCATCTCTAGAATCTTCCTTTAGGGGATAATTATTTTATTTTTCTCATGACAATGGTCAAGGCCTTAAGGCCCATCCCTACTACTCAAAACCTCATACATTCCCATATCCCCATTTGGAGGTGAAATATCCACTCAAGTGGTCATGTGTTATGGTTTGAGGAATCAATTATGGCCCTAGAGCCCTAAAATATTTCTTTATGGTCGCCTAAGGCCTTAATTTCCACCCCTAACCATATCCATTATCATGAGACTCATCCCTACTTCCAAAAACATTATAAATGGCACCCATATACCCACTCATAACACAACGATCCCCTCGAGAGGTCATGGGTGGTGGTTCGAGCTCCTATACATGACTCTATAGCATATGAAGATATGAGTATATTTTTTTCTTTGTAGTTCTATTATAGTAATCAAAAGTCCATGATGGTAATTTATTAACTCAAGGATATCCCCTTACATTGTTGGAGGACCCGAGAGAGAAAATTGGGTTATTTCTCTTAGACAATTATTTAGGAGTAGTTTTAGGAACAATTCAATAAAAGGTACATCTCTAAGGATTACTTTGAGTTACAATTGAATGAGTTTCATTCTCTTAGGAAAGTTACTCAAACAATGTTGAAATATGAAGCACGGTTCATGGAGTTTCTTATAAATTCCCAACATCTTAATACTAATAATTTGAAAGTAAATAAGTTTATTTATGGGTTGAATGTAATGATTAAAGAAAAGGTTCAATTCTTGATCCCTCATAATTTTCATAATGAAATGGAAAAAGTATTTATTGTAGAGGAGGAACTATGGGGTAGTATGGAGGACTATCGTACTAGGAGACGAACTACACCTTCAATGAGTTCTTTTTTGGGGAAGCCCTCATGGAGTAGATATATATTTTTTTTTGGGGGGTGTTGTGGTGAATTCCCCCAGTGGATATGTAAAACCACCCTTTGTATCAAGACCCCTTCTTTTATGCAAATATATAAGAATACAAATGGACCCTAACCTCCCTTTAGACCTACTTCAACAATCAGAGTGAGAGGAAAGAGATGGAAGACATACCTTTTTATGATAGTTTTCCTTGTTGCTCCATACTTTGAACTTGTTGACCAAACTCCTAGGCATAATATAAGACCTGCAGTGAACAAAGAAGAATATGCTTTCTACTCATCTATATTGTTAGGTGACAATAAATCTATCTATGATGACTTTACAACAATAAACATACATGTGATCAATAACACAACATATGAAGGGAATAGGCCAAGTTTATCTATTAAAGGAAAGAAATGATGAAGCACTTACAATCATTATCATGAAGTTATAGTAGTTCCTCCTCAAAGATCTCTTATCAATCCCCTTGATTTTAACACTATGATAAGTATGATTCTCTTCAATTATTTGCCCCTTTCACCTTGGAATGTAGTCATTATATAGGATTTGGGAGGATTAACCATCATGAGGTATTTTAGGAAATGGTTGAGTATTTTTATCCATAAGTCAAGATTGAGTTTACTGACGATGGATCCACAAGATATGACTCTAATATTTAACCTCATCTTCTCAAAACCGACCCTTAGAATAAGGTAGATTAGTTGAAACTTTCTCTAACCACTTCAACTCTCCCCTAATGTTTATCACAGAGTGTTTCCCTATACATGGGCATGTGAGTGTTCAGAAGAGTTCAACTCTCCTATACATGGGAAGGGGATCATTGACCTTCAAAAATGGTCAAAATGTCAAGGTAAAAGGAATTGTTTCCACTTTATTATGATGGGTTTTCTCCTTGATAATGAATTAGGGATTATGAAAAATGAGCTTCCATGGTGTCCAAGTTGTGACACTTAAAAATTCCATGTGACACTTAGTAAGGTGCATATGAAACTTATGAAACTTAAGTGCGACAATTGGTGGTGTGAAATTTAGGTGTGTAACATGGGGTTAGTTCTATACATACTTTTTCAAGTCACCAAGAAGTCTATAAGGGAAATAATTTGGGTATCCAGAGAAATATACCTTGTATACAAGGGTTACTTCCTAGGTATAGAACTTAGTAGATAAATGTGTGTTATTAGAATTATTATTAGAGTTTTTCATGAATCCCACCTTCATAGACGTTAGGATGTTTAGAAACTTAGGAGTTAGTTAATATCTACTTGGTCTAATATGTCATTAGGTAAAAATTCATTTCTTTAGTATGCATTAGTATGCATTTGTAGTTAGGAAATCAGACGGTCATGATATGTTCCCGACATACAGTGATCCAACGGTTCATACTCTCCTCGATCTTAACAACCATTGATCTATGTATTAACACCTAATTGGTCCATGATCTCTATTTAATATCATGGAAGGTCATTTGACGATGATCGATTGCGAGAAACTCTCTTGTAAAAGCTCTGTGTAATCTTTTTCTTTGCATTAATAAACTACTCCAAGTGGTCGCGTTGGTTGGGGCCCTAGATGTTTCCCCGTAGGGGTTTTACCTTGTGAAAACATCGGTGTGTTGATCTTTGATATGGTTATGTAATTTTTTATTGAAGGTGTTCATCCTCTATTGGAATACCTGTGTTGTCGAACATGGTATCAGAGCCTATTTGAAGACCCGTTCCTGTTGTAGATCGAGATCGTGAAGCCATGTTTCCCCATATCCATTTTCTGTCATTTCCATACATTTATGGGTTGAGAGGACTATTCCATTGCATTTGGAGCACTTGTTTCAATTAGTAACACTTTTTGTTTCACTCGAAAAGGTTTCCGTTTTTCCAAGATACAACCATTACAGTCAAATCCAGAGAGTTTTTTTTAGCATGCTCTCCAAGGTCGTCTTCCACAACAACAACAACAACAACACCCCCAATCCTCCTTCTAAACATTACAATATGTTTTTCTAGACCATTTAGTTAAAAATTTCCTTATTATGTAAGAGGTCTTGAGTTCAAGTCTCTCTTTTGTTACTTTTTTGAAAAAGTTCATGCTAAAATTGTAAAGTGCATTGCACTTCAAGTATAAAAGTGAATCACTATAAGTAGCTTTAATATTTTATTTTAGAGTTATTTATTTTCCATGCAGCTTTTATTTTATAAAGTAACTTCAATGTAAAATTGATCCCCACTTCTCTTTATAAAAGTGGGTCACTTCATAAAGCAACTTACACTATCACATGGTCAATTAGCTACCGTTTATGCCTTTTTTTTAAAAGGGCATAACTCTCACATCGGAAGTCCGTTTTCAGTGCCCTTTTTTTAAAACCTGCATAACATTTCGAGATATTTCCATCTAGATCATCAGTTTTAGTTTTTAAATCCATATTATCTACATATTTAATATGGCTTCTACAAGTAATGTTTTTCTTACCAGCACCAACTACTTCTAATGAAAATCTCATATGGAAGATTTATTAAGAAGTAAAGGCTTGTATGAGATTACCTTGGGAAAGGAAAGATAACCCATCGATGATGATAAGAAATCCAAATGAGATAATAGGAGTGATGAAGCACATGGACTAATCAGAATGTCTATCTCTCCTAATTTAAGATACCACCTTCAAGAAATTGATGACTCCGAAGAAGCTTGGGGCAAGATTGAATCTGTGTTTGGTAAACACAATATTATTCGAGCAAAACAGTTAGAAAATAAAGTGTTGACCTTGAGTCCAAGTGATTTTTCTTTCCTTGGAGACTATCTATCTAGGTTTAAAACACTCATAATTTTATGTGAAGAATGTAAGATAAAAATGGAGGAAGAGCATTGCATCTATATTATTCTTTCTAAGCTAGGTAGTGCATATTCTGTGTTTGTATCTACCTTTTATGCCATGAGAGAGGCTCTAGGGAAATCTTATGAAAAGCCCACTCTTGAGTCCTTTTGTTATTCTTTTATTAGAGAGGAAGATAAGCTTGTACAACTTGGAGTGATCAACACTACAGGTACCTCCAATAAAGCCTTAGTTTCCCAATAGAAAGATAAACCCAAGAATCCCAAGAAGAAACATCCTCGCCACAACAACAAGAAATATAAAAACCCACTTAGACATCTTTTGCTCCGAATGGAGACAAAGCAACAAAATATAAAAATAAGAAGACTGACAGACATTGGAACTTTTGTGATAAATATGGTCAAGATGAGTCCAAATGATTCAAGAAGATGGCATCTTTAGAAGCAATGATGAAGAAGAACAACATCAATATTGATCCTATTTCTTCTTCTTCTCATGGACATGCACTTTCTGCTTCTGGTTTCTCCTTCAATACACCTTCTACTTCTACTTCTGATGAGTAGCTTATTGATTCTGGAGCATATTATCATATGGCTAAGGATAGAGACAAATTTTCTACTCTAAATGAATGTAACAACAAGAAAATATTTGTTGGTGATGATAGATCTCTTAGTGTTGAAGGATTTGGAACAGTACAAGTAGAAAATGGCCATTTCAATGATGTATTATGTGTTCCAACTCTTTCTTGTAACCTTATATCAATATATCAAATCACTCATTCAGGTGAATGTAAAACCGTAGAGTTTTCACCTCACCAAGTTGTAATCAAGGATCGAAAATATCCTAATCATGTTCTTGCAATTGGAATTTTTGATTATATTACCAGGTTGTACAAGTTTGACAACTTTGGGTCATCATTTTTTTCATCAGTTTTTGTTGCTCATAGCGATGACTTGAGCAAACTTTGGCATGAGCAGTTTGGTCATCTAAACTATCGCTCATTGCAACAAATATGCAATCCACAAATGGTGACTCGCCTTCCTTTTGTTTCATGCAGTGATGGTGTTTGTGTTGGTTGTGTTATCAGCAAGAATCATTGGGTCAACTTTGAAAAATGTGCCTTTTGGCATTCCTCGGGTCCTTTGTAGCTTGTTCATAGTGATTTGTGTGGTACACTTTATTCTCCTTGTTTTTTTGGGTGCAAGTATTTCTTAAACTTCATTGATGACTTTTCCATACATACTTGGGTTTAATTCTTAAAACTTAAGAGACAAATTTTTGACAAGTTTTTGGCTTACAAGGCCCTTGTAGAAAAGAAATCTGGACATCAAATTCAAAGGTTAAGAACAGATAATGGAGGCGAATATGTGAACAATAATTTTACAAATTACTGCACTACACAGGGAATCCAAATGCAACACACTCTTCCATATACACCACAACAAAATGGTGTTGCAGAGAGAAAGAACATCGCATTAAAATAAATGGCTAATTGTATGATCCAATCTAAGGGATTAAGTCTAAAGTATTGGGTGGAAGCCATCAACTGTGAAAATTACATAGTAAATTGCACTCCCACAAAGTATCTTAAAAATATAACAACGGAAGAATCTTGGACTAAAATTAAACCAGATGTAAGTCACTTCTGTGTATTTGGTAGTATAGCATGGGCTCACATTCCTGATGAGAAAAGGAAAGCATTGCAACCTAAAAGTGAGAAGTGTGTATTTTTTGGTTATTATGAAGATGTCAAAGGTTACAGAATTCTTCAATCACATTGTAATGAAATTATTATTAGAGGAGATGTTAAATTTGATGAAAATCTCTTGGTCTGCGAGCCTAATTCAATGGTTGTGACTTCTTTGTCCTGTGCACCTAATTCGATGGTTGTTCCTTCTTCATCCTACGAGCCATATTCGACGTTTGTGCCTTCTTCTAATTTGGTTTCTTCTTCAGATGATGACAGTGAGGATGAAAATAAACCTCCACCTTCTCACCCTCCTCCAGATGAGTCCTTTGAACCTGAACCAACACCAATTCCACCGCTTCCTGGAAGGGTTTTTTCAACATGAGAAGCAACTGGTGATATTGTTGATGATCCTTCATATCAACATTGGACATGTTCACAGTTCTAGTGAGCCTCTTTTCTTTTGGCTCAAATTTAAGAAAATCATGATCTAGTGACATTTGCAGAAGCTTCAGGTCATCCCGATTGGGATACAACAATGAATAAAGAGTATTGTTCTTTAATGAAAAATGATACTTGGGATCTTTTATCTCTTCCAAAAGGAATAAAACTTGTCAAGTGTAAATGGGTCTACAAAACTAAGTATGCATCAGATGGAAGTGTTGAAAGACACAAGGCTCAGTTAGTTGCCAAAGGATTCTCCCGAGTTGAAGGAATTGACTATAATGAAACCTTTTCCCCTATAGACAAAATGAATTCCATCCGCCTTGTTCTTACCCTTGCTGCCTCACATAAATGGGAGGTCCATCAGATGGATGTTAAATCCACCTTCTTGCATGGCGATTTGAAAGAATAAATTTACATGTAACAACCTCCTAGCTATGTCCAGAATGACTCTAGCCTTGTTTGTCACCTTAAGAAATCTATTTATGGTCTTACGAAAGTTCCTCGAGCTTGGTATGCCAAAATGGACAACTTTCTTATTGACACCAGATTCTCTAGATTCCATTATGATCCTAATGTTTATACCAAGAAAGTAGGAATCCATATCATAATCCTTGTCCTTTATGTTGATGACATTATCCTTACTTGTAGTGACTCAAAAATTTTAAACCATGTGAAAACCATCCTTAAGAAGAAATTTGAAATGACAGACTTAGGTCTTTTAAACAATTTCCTTGGCCTCCATGTTTTTCAAACCAATGAAGGAATTTTTCTTTCCCAGTCTAAGTATGCTTGTGACCTTCTTTGTCTCTTTCACACGGATGATTGTAAACCAACCCCTTCTCCCTTCCATTATGGAGACAAGCTTTCTGCCACCTATACTTCTCCTGAAGTTGATGCCACCTTGTACCATCAATTAGTTGGTAGCCTCTTATACTTGACTCATACCTATCCTGATATTTCCTTTGTTGTTGGTATTGTTTCCCGATATATGCAAACACCCCATGAAAGCCATTGGAAAGTAGATAAAATGATACTTCTCTATGTCTGTGGTACAGTTCAGTTCACGATAAATTACAGTTCATGGGGCACTCCTTTATTGGTTGGTTTCACTGATTCAGATTGGGCTAGCGACCCTAATGATCAAAATTCTACTACAGGTTATGTTTTCTGCCTTAGTTCAGGACCAGTCACTTGGGCTTGTAAGAAACAACAGGATATTGCATTTTCTTCAATAGAAGCAGTGTACTGAGTAGTGATAAATGCAAGTCAGGAAGCTTTGTGGCTTCGATAGATCCTTTCAGAGTTTGGATTTGAGCAACAACATCCGACTAGCCTTTGTTGTGACAATCAAAGTTCCTTCAAGCTCACCAAAGACCTAGTTCAACATTAGCGCAACAAGCACATCGAGATACACATGAACTTCATCAGAAAGCTCATTCATGATCAAGTTATTGAAGTGCTCTTTTTCCCTATAGAAGATCAAGTTGCAGACATTTTCACAAAGTCTCTTACAGAAGTGAAGTTTTTGAAACTTCAATCTATGTTAGGAGTTCATGAAGTTGTCATTAAGGGGGAATATGATCTAATGCCTCCTTCCTTCTCCTATTGTGCCAACATTGTAAATCCTTCAATCATATCCCAAGTTGTTATTAAGGGGGGATGTTAGGATATTTAGACACTTAGGAGTTAGTTAAGATCTACTTGGTATAATATGTTGTTAGGTAAAAGTGTGTTTCTTGGTGTGTTTCTTTAGTATGCATTAGTATTCATTTGTAGTTAGGAAATCTGATGGTCACAATATGTTCCCGACATAGAGGGATCTGACGGTTCATAATCTCATTGATCTTAATGGCCATTGATCCATGGCTTAACACTCAATTGGTCCATGATCTCTATTTAAAGAGCATTGAGGGTCATTTTCTGGTGATCGATTGTGAGAAACTCTCTTGTAAAATCTCTCTGTAATCTTTTTCTTTGCATTAATAAACTGCTCCAAGTGGCCACGTTGGCTGGGGACGTGGATGTTTCCCCGTAGGGTTTTACCATGTGAAAACATTGGTGTGTTGATTTTTGATATCGTTATGTGAGTGGTTAATGAAGTTGTTCGTCCTCTATTGGAATACATGTGTTTTCAAACAATAGATAAGGATTCCTAGACCATCTCCAAAGGGAGTATGTGAGAGACTATCCTAAGAACTAGTAAAAAGATTTTCCTAATCAATGTCATAATACTATTGGAGATATGGGAAGAGGACATAGGATTAATGCATTTGTTCATAATAGAAAATCCATGCACAAGTTTTACATGCTTGAAATAGTGGAAAAATTGGATCATTTTAGTCTTTAAGTTTTCATAAATCTTGGTCTTACTTAAAGATTTGTTTCTCCTAATGCATTATTTAGATTTGTCTTAGTGATAGTAGAGAAAAGTGATTTTGATATGGTTGAGATAGTTTCTAGGATGAATAAAGGGGTTTTCTCCTTAACTAAGGATGCAACCTGTATCTTAGAGTGTGTATTCAAAGAGTGACCTTTATTTGGCCACCCTTGGAAACCATGATTTGATTGTAGGCATGGATTGGTCGGAATCCCATTAGGATAATTTGGATTAATGGAGAAGAATATTTCATTTTTTGGATGATTTGGGGTGATTGTTGATGCTTCGAGGGATAAAGGGACCTATTTCCTTGATATTTATTTCATGATTGAAATTAAAAAGGAGTCTCAAGAAGGGTTTCTATATGTATGCAATGATGGTTTCAAATGAAGGTAACCACACATCCTTGGATCAATATAATCTTATGTTATCTAAGTTATTAAATTTTTTCCAAATGAGTTACCTAGAATTATTCCTAAGTGGGAGGTTGATTTATTTTATTATTTTAAGATTGGGATTGAAATTATATTCAAATCATCCTATCACATGACCACACCTAAATTGCATAAGTTGCAAGTGCAACTTCGAGATATTTTTGACTTGGGGATGATTATAGACCCAACATTTCACTATGGGGTGTGCATGTGATATTATGAAGAAGGATGGATCATTGAGATTGTATAATGATTCAAGGATGTTGAAAAAGGACATAGTCATAAATCAATATCTTTAGCCTTATGTTGTTAACTTATTTAACTAGATGAAATAGATCATAGTGTTTTCCAAAATTGATTTATGATCTAGTTACCATCAATTGAGGGTTAAGGATGTGAATACTTTGAAGGCCATTTTTAGGATTCACTTTGGGTAATGATTTTGTTGTTTTTGTTGTGCTAATGAGTTTGATGAATAAGAAATACAAAAAATATTTGTAGAAGTTTGTCCATGTATTCCTTGATGACATTTTTATTTATTCTAATACCCTAAAGGAGAATGAAGAGCATTTGAGGTTAGTTTTGAAGAAGCATAATATATATTCCAAGTTTTCGAAATGTTATTTATTTTATTATGAGATTGATTATTTGGACCATATTATCTCTAATAATAATAGTGAAGTGATCCCTATGAATATTGAGGCCATATTAGAATGGCCAACATGTAAGAATATGCTTGAGGTGTATATGGTTTTGGAAGGATATTATATAAGGTTTGTGGAGGGTTTATCCAAGATTGGTAGTCCTTTTACTACTTTGGAAAATAATGTATGGAATTCTAAATGGATATAAAAGTGTGAGTAATATTTTTTTAAGCTATAAAATTTATTGACTTGAACTACAATAGTGAAGGTACCTAATAATTAGCTAGATTTTTTGGTTTGTACAAATGCATATAAGGAAGGAATGAGTGCCATTATTTCCTAGGATGGGTGAGTGATTTATTATTCTTTTATTAATATGAGGTTATATAAGTATGAATATGCAACACATGATTCATAGTCAGTAGTATTTGTTCATGCTCAAAAGTTATCTATACTAGAGCCTGCAATATATCTATACTTAGAGTGCAATTAATGGGAAAACACAATGATGGTTGTATATTCATAATGAATATGACTTTATGTTACCTATATAAAATGGATAATAAATAGAGTGGTTGATGCACTTAATTGCAAACATCACATTTACTCAATGACACCCTTAAAGATAGATTTAAGGGAGCATATTCTATATTTGCAGTTAAGGGATAGCTGGTGTGGGGAATTTTTTTGATACTGAGAGGGGGGTGAATCAGTGTCAACTACAATTTAAAAAAAAAATCAACTTATACTTTAACCATTCAATTATATCCAATGAGCAATGAACAATAGTATAAGAGTTACAACAATCCACCACAATACACCATGCATAATATATGCGAAATAATCAATAGTTTTTGTTCAAGGGAAGTAATGACTTCCAAAGGTAGCTACAACTTCCAAATGTAAAGGGAGGGATAAAAATACAAGAGGAAGACACAATCCTTCAATATCAAGAGATATTTGAACTCTCCATCCTTGACCATTCCTTCCACCCAAGAATATATGAGAGATAATAAAAATTTACATTAAATCATCACCATCAACCAATCATCACATAGAACCTGATAATGCTTCCTGAGACTTCTTCAATTTCTGCAATTCTTCAATCCTTGGATTACTATGATACTGTAGATAATATTACTCAATGTATTCTCTGAAACTCCTCCATTTTTCACTCCTTGAATCCTCTCCAAAAAGAGGTTATAGAAAGAATGGTATACTTTATTCAATTCTAGTCTATTCAGGAGAGTGAACTTGCACAGAATGCCCTATGCTCAATAATTAACATACGATTCTTAAAATCACACACAAGAAACTACATTCCATACTGTTTCCAATTAAATTCGTCCCACATCATTTGGATTCTCGATGAAGAAGTTATGACTGTTTTACCCGGAACACCTGTTTATTGACTAGATTTAGGACTGGTCACAAACCCTATCTTCCACAGAGTGTATCTCCATAATTATAGCGAATAAAGAGCTTATATTTTTACCAGAGGTACCTTGATATGTCTTCTCAATACCATAGAAATTTCACCATCTGAACCATTCTAGAAAAAACGTTATAGAAAAAATGGTAAGATGACATGAAAATAACATACCTTAGAACACATCACCAAAATACTTCATCCTCCCTTGAAATCCGGCCTTATTTTCTTCTTATTTCCTTTGAAATTTGACTTCTATCAAATTAATGTATAATGATGTTTATTTATACCATTTATGTCACTTCATTTTAACATTAGGGCCGACTTGACACTTTCTTATTTTGTAATTCTTTTCTTTAATTATCTTCAGGGCCTACATGTACTTCCTTCTTCAATTCACTTTGTCATCTTCAAAAATTCATTTCTCCTCAACCATGATGATCCACGTGATGTGACACATACCACCAGAAACAACATGATGTATACTATCCATCCCTTGGTGTTGTATTTGCATGTGCATTTTCCTTCATGTCCAAATACCTTCATCAATCTTGCGGTCCAAAACCCATGACTAGGGTTGACATTAATGACAACAACCAATCTTCCAACAATATCCCCCTTTTTCATTGATGGCAACACTCATGCTCCCCCCATCATCATGATCCCAATTTCTCTCCCCCTTTGACATCAATGGAAAAGGTTAGGGCTACTCCCCTTGAGTTTAATGGAAAAATGTAACTCTCTTCTTTGGGGATGCTCCCCCTGAACATGTGGCACTCAATAATACTTCATCCTTATTTTTGGTCTTTGGGACATTTTCTTCCTTAGAATCCTTTTGTGTAGATTATGTCTTCTCTCTCTTATTCATGTCTAGGATGTATATGTTGTTCAGTCTTCTTGTTGCAGTTGCAACCAATCTTCTTGAGTTATTTTCTCTGATTTTACATTTTTGGGAATCAAACGTAAGAATGTATTCTTGATCACACATTTTACTAACACTGAGTAGATTATGATTCAAGTCTTCAACCAATAGAACATTCTTTGCTTTTACATTTTTTATTCCAAGATCTACTACACCTTCTCCAAGTATTTTGGCAGATGAATCATCTCCAAATGCAACATTGCCACCCTTTCTCTTCAAGCTGATGAATTTGTCTTGATCCTCAGTCATGTGTGAAGAAAATCCACTGTCTATGTACCATTCGTCTTATTCTATACATTCTTCAACGGTCAATGCTATTTGACAATCTTCATTGTTTGGAATCTCTTTCCTTCTCCATACTGTGGTTGGCATAGGGACATCTTCATTCATATATCTGCAATCTCATGCTTTGTGACCAAGATAATTGCATTTGTAGCATACAATATTTTTGTCCATCAACGATTAAAATGAATTATAACTTCTGTTGACAAATCCACTATTATTTCCATATCTTCTATTTACACCATTCGTGTTTCTTGCCTATTTGTTCCTTTCATTGATTCTGCAATTAATTGCCTTATGTCCAAAATATTTGCAAGTATAACAATGACCAAGAAAGAAATTTTGATACCTGGGAGTAAGTGACCTTTTTTGTGATGTAGTCCATCTGGGTTCATGATCTACTCTTATGTAGTTTCCTTCATACTGATTGAAGCTTCTTTGATTCCTGAAGGTAGGAGGTCTTCTTGGATATTCATCTCTTTTGTAATCATTCCTTCTTTCTGGTATCCTAGTCCACT
>ML780690.1:520434-561924 GCA_009831015.1 Picea engelmannii | reverse complement strand
TTTGATTAAGGGGAAGACTGTGAGATTAAGTAATCTCAGAGTGTGAGTTGGGACCAAGTTATGACTAAAAAAGTCTAATGTATTGATGAACCATGTATGTGAAAAGGATACCTACAGAACTGGCGAGTACAGCGGATGGTACCAATGTATCTCGGTAGATGGATCTCTTTTTATATGGACATCAATGACCAAGTTGTTTGCATGTGCAAAAGGAAGATGCAAAGTTCGAGCATTAACCAATGTTATACAGGTACAAGAAGAAGCAAAAAATGTTTGAGGATGAAACTCAAGTGAGGGCTTAAAAGAAAGCCCAACCATATGAAGAAATGAATTGAAGATGATGACATGACTCAGATAAAGACCTAACCAAGACATGTATTTGCTAAGGAGAAGCATTGAGCATTGATGTAAGATGTAATTGGTAGTAGAAATTAAGGGGGAGTGTTGGAATATGTAATTTCTACCTACTGCCATTAAAACCGAACCTTCTACTCAACTGTCATTATTGTTCCTCCACCGCCCGTTGTAGACACTCCGAGAACTTTCCAGATTGTCTAGAGTCTTCCAAAGATGCTATAAATACAAGGCAAATGTAACCATGTAGATCAGATCAAGCAATAAAATTTCTTCTGTTGGTTATTTGTCTGTGTGTTCAGCTTCTGAATCCTTCAGAATTGAAGCCCAAGAATTTAGAATTTTTGAATTGGCATGGATTCTACAAGCTATGGAGGTTTTATCAAGCTATATCAAGTTTATCGAGGGATCAACAGGGGTGTTTCAAGGGAGGGCATTGGTGGAGGTGCAAGTGCCTTCACAATTGTTATGGTATGCTTCATTCATGAGTTTGTAGAAGGTCGCAAATGAAGAGATGATTAGTATGATGAATAAGTTCATTCTCAATGAATGGAAAATTTTGGATAGTGTAAGTTAACAGTTATATGGTATTCTAGACAAATGTTCTGTTTATCGTAAACCTCATCCTCCTGATCAAAGAAACTCATCGTGTGAAAAGTGGGAAGAAACAGAAGGAGAAGAACAGGATCATCAGAAGAAAACGGTGAGACAAGGAGTGGAAGAATTGAAGAAGAGTTCAGAAGTAGTAAATTCATAGATCAAGATAATATCGCAACTGAACTTTGGCAAAACCTTTTATTTTATGTCAACCTGCTAATCGATTGCAAAATCTCATGATAATATGTAGGAACTTTAATCTGCAATGTCAGTTATCGTGACTAAACTTGGGCAACACCCTTTTGCTTTTTGCTAACCAATTTCAAAATTTCTTATGTGGAACTCTAATTTTAAATCTCAATTATCTTGACTGAACTTTGGCAAAACCATGTTATTTTAGGCTAACATTGCCATTCAATTGCAAAATCTCAATGATCATGATAATATGTACGAAGTTGTGAACTCTAATTTTAAATCTTAGATCTGGCAGGGACATTGCCACATGTGGCTTGTTATTCCACACATAGATAAGCCACTATAACCCATGAATTGAGTTTCCATATTATAAGCACTAAAAATAAAATGAATGGTGAGTGCCACTTTTCCCTAGCATGTTGATTGGTTATATTTTTTCATGGGAAAATGAGATCTCATCTCATCCCTCCATTACGATCCAATGGTTTTCATTTCACATTGAGGAAATGCTTTGAAGTTTTTCCCTAACACCTTTCTCATTTGAGATAGCCTCCATGCACTTTGATATAATGCGAGTTTTCTTAGGTTTTGGGTGTTAGATCTCTATTGATACTCCACCATTCTCATGTTGTGAGGAATTAGGAGAGGTAAAACCTACCATTGTTTATTCTTTGGGTTCCCTATTTGGAAGGATCCTTTACTTGTTTGGAATCGACACATTTGTCTCTTTTTCCAGTGCCATTGCGCATGGTTAAAAGGGCTACTTTCAATTAATTAAACTCCACATGGTGTGTGGGGAAACTTATATTGTAATAGGTCAACTTAGAGGAACGATGGAACACCAAGAAAGCTAATCCAAAACTATAGTAAAGGGCACAACCTCCAAGGATATAAGGATAGGATTCAAACATTTTTATACTCCTTTAGTTGCATGATTACATGCTTTAAGTTGGAGTTGGGTGAGTATTTATGTGTATATATTCAAAACTATTACTGATATTATTTTCCCCTCATGATACAACCCTATTTATCAACATTTTTGACAATGGAAAATACCATTTAAATCCACCATTTGGCTCAACAATTCCATGCTTTACACTATATATTCACATCTATTTTATGCTTATAAAATCTATTTGTTCTTAGCACCATCGGGATTGCATGTTTTTATAGTCTATTGTTGAGGGTTTCTAAACCTCACATTGCACCCATTCACGCCCACATGACCATAACCCAACCCAAGTCGTGTTTACCATTCAAACTTAGTCAAACTTAATTTTCTTGGTTATAGAAAATTAGTTTATTTAGAACCCCATTATCGTTTATCATTTGAACCATTTAAGTGTGCCCATATCTCAACCTTTTTCTTGAAACTAGTTGGAAACAATTATGGGTTTATACATGGATAAAATGGTTGGTTTGATGGTCTTTGGTTTAACTCTTACATGCCTAATAGGTTTATGCTTCTCAAATTATCATTGTAAACTTTGTCTTTACGCATGAAGTGCCACCCGTGATGTGATTCATCATTCTTGATAGTCATTTGTTGGATTACAGAGGTATGATATATTGCATGTTGAATGGCCTTGCTTGTACCTCACCTTTATTTTATTCTTGGAAAATTAAGATTGGATCCAAGTTTACTACCCTTTTTAAATGCATTGAAATATATGTGGTTTTTGGTGCATTTTGAGTTTATTATTTGGCATAGATTTTCATTGTCGAGCATGCTAATGGTGGTGGTATTTGTGCTTTTATTGTTTACAAAATATATATGGTTGTGTAAGGAGACATTTCCAACCACCTATAAGCTCTCCTTATCATAGTTATTCCATAATAATTTCTATATTTTGGTGCTTGGTTTTTTCATATTATCATTGGGGATAATAGATGCATTTACATGGTTGGAAAACATGTTCACCTTTTTTCCTACGAGTAGTATATGAAGAGCTCATGTAAATTGATAGTCAATATATATATGTGTTTTTGGAAATTTTTACCAACGTATCATATTCCGACTTGGATATGGTGTCTCAATGCTTATTTTCTTAATGACTTGGATTTAATACCAATACACCAATTGTTTTTTTATCACAGGGATAATGTACAACCACATTTGTAAGCTTATTGTGACTATTGGTTGCATTATTTTGAGTTATTGGATGCCCATGGGATATAAAAACATTGATTTCCAGTGGGTCCTTTATATTTTCCAATTAAACATATTCCTTTCATCCCTATCCTACATTTGTATCCAACTACACACACATTCTCATCCACTTAATATTGAGTATGTTCTACATATATTACTGGGGTTGTTTTAGTTTAGTGTGATGATCTGCATGGCATGATACTGCATATTAATGTGTTGTTTTGGATTCCTAAAACATAAACCACTCTAGTTACATATATATTAAAGTAAAAAAATAGTCATGGCCATGGTTCTATAACAACACATTTCCCTCCATTTTAGAGTGGTGTTTTTGAGTGGGAACAAAACACCCACTCAAATGGAATTTCCACACTTACCATACATGGACATAAGGAAATGGCCTTGAAATTAGAAGAAGATGATATTTTCTCTACCTCTTTGATGATTCTCTCCTTTCTTACTTCAGGCACTTTCTTCTGAGGTTGTTCCTTCTACTTTCCTTTGTCCACAACATCCCTTGTAATATAGTCGTTTTTAGGTTGTCTTGAAGAAGGTATGTTATTCTAAGCTTCTTTGGTAAGGTTTCCCTTTGGAGGATTTGCAGGCACCTTTTTGTTTCGAATATTATATTATTTTTTGAATTGCATGATAGCATTCTGCAACCCTGTTTGGTAATCTTATTTTTTCACTGACAACCTTTCCTCATCCTCTTGCATGAAGATTTCATTTTCATCCATGAATTGGTCATGTTCTTCTTTAGTCAAAAACACCTCTATTTCATTATCATCACAACAATGCATAGTTTCTTCAAAATTTTCATCATAATTTTCATTTACATAATTATTTAGATAATGAGGTATTATTTGTTGATCCCCCTTATTCCTATGATCTCTTTATCTGATTTGTGGGACTATTGGTCTTCTCCAATTCCTAGGTGGAAAATTAGCTTATTCTCTGGTGTTATGATTATTATCTAAAGTCACCCTCTCCATCAGTTTATCCATGGTATTCATCATCGTTTCAAACCTTTCTTTTGATGACTGTGAGGTTAAAAATTGTGCCTTATCTTGAACCGAGTTAGATTTGATCTTTCCTGAAGCCATTAGATTTAATTCGACTTCTATTGCATCATCCATCATATCATCTAATGAAGTAGATCTTATTTCCCTCAACAACAAAGAAAATCACTTTCAAAGGAATCAACATATCTAAGTTGAGAAATTCTAGGAGGGGGTTTTACCTCAATAGGAATTGAATTATAGACCTTTATAAATTTGGCTGAAAAATCCTACATTGTTTCATTAGATGACCTTCTCATGTTGTTATATTGAGTTAACAACTGAAGGGGGTTTTTCTTGTCACCCCAATTTGCAAGAAAACAAGTTTCTAAGCATTCAAAATTTATGATATTGGTTGTTGGGAGAGCTCTGAACCATTTTCTGACTTCTCCTACAATACTTTGTGCAAACAACCTCATTTTTGCATCCTCAAAATCTACTTCTTCTAATTCTATAAAATCATTGAACCAGTCTAGATGTTTTTGGGCTGACACATTGCCTTCAACATCATACAAATTAATCCTCAGGTTATACTCTCGAGGCAAATCATGTAACTGAGTAGGAAGAACAAGAGGGGAAAACCTAGCTGCCATGGTTGTTGTAAGGAATTGAAGTGGTTGTTGGTTCTGAGTATGAATCGCATGAGGTTTGACAGAGGCAGCCAAAATTAAGTCTTGGAACCTCTTGTAATCAAATATGATCTCATTCAAACAAGACTCAGATTTAGTTCTGAATAGAGTTTGCTCAAATTTGACATCAAAATCAAGGTATTCAATGCTTGTTACTCCATGTTTGGGCAAGGATAGATATCTTTCTAAATGCAAAACTGGGCTTATTTTCTTTTCTTTTCTTTTGTGTACAATCTTATCAGGATCAGACATAGGGATCGATCCTTCTGGGTTTGGGTTTCTACTGGTGTGAATTCTCTTGGGAGCCAGAATTTCTAGCTCAAACTACTTTGTGCTACTTGTATCTTTGTAATGGAGTCGCCAGAGTAACTTTAGTCTCAACCAGTAAGGTGTTTGATTCATTGTCACCCTCAAGAATCAAATCTGAAGCTTTAAGTCTTTCTTTTCCCAAGGAAGATTTCACTTTCAATCCCCGAAAACAACACGAGAATGTTAGCACTCTGCAAATTTGTTCGGTTGATAAAAGGGTGTGCATCTGTCCATAAGCCTATACAAAGGGATATCTTCATTTCTATTATGTACAATCACCCATCCTTCACATCTGGTTAATCACCCATCTTTTTTTAGATGAATATATATATATATATATATATATATATATATATATATATATATATATATATATAAACAAACAAAAAAAACACATATTATTAGAGAAACCACCCACCCCTCTCACAAAAAGGTACATTGAATTCCCACTAGACTTTTTTTTAATTCAAATACACACTTTTATCCTTAGAAGACCATGAGTGATCGGTGGAAAATTCTATTCTCTTTCCCCTCATGGTTGTGAGGTGTATTTATGCTCAAAGCATTCGCTCTCAACCATCGATCTATCTTTTGGAGTATATAAATGCATATTTTCACTCATAATGTACACCTTCTTAACCTGTAATGACATTGTATACAATAATAAGATAATACACATTTTCATTCATCTATTTAATCTTTGAAGTAAAGTATATTTATAATATACTAATGTACACCTCTATCCATAATGACATTGTATTAAATAATAAAATAATACACATTTTCATCTATCTATTTAACCTTTGAATATTTATAATATATTAATGTACAACTTTATCCATAATGACATTGTATAAAACAAGTGATTTGTGGCAGTGTAGTCCCTGTCAAGTATCTTATAGGGTAAATTTTGGAAAATGGGGAGAGTGGAGTAATGTTGTTAAGAAAACTTATATGGCGAGTTGTGAGTAAGCAAAGTAGTGCCAATGTCTTTCGAACATGTGTGTTGAGTTGTTACCAGTAAAAGAATAATCCATATGAATTGTAGATGGTGGAAGTTTTGGGTGCAATATCTATAATAGAGACAACCTAGAGATCGGCTGCTATAAAGTTGGCTAACTATGGAATTGTAGATCACCGAAGTTTTGGGTGCAAGATGTATATCACGTAAAAGGGGGAAGGAAAGTTCGGTTATGGAAACCTGACAACTAGGTATGAAAAACAACAACAGTGGGTCAGACTCTTGTATATTTCTTATTAATGCCAATGAGTGAACCTATATGCCAAGTTGTCGATAGTAAAAGCATAATGAATGTGAATTGGAAAGGGCAGAAATGTAGCGTGGATTGAAGAGAGTGATAAATGGTTTGAAAGTTTTGTGAACCAAGTTTGAATTGTAAATGACGGAATTGTTTGGTGAAAAATGTATATCATGAAAGTGTTGTGTGCAACATGTATATCACGAAACAGGGGGCATAACAATTCGATAGCGCTAATTCGCAATGAATTGTAGAGTACAGAAGTGTTTGGTGAAAAATGTATATCAAGGAAGTGTTGCGTGAAACGTGTATATCACAGAACAAGAGGCATAAGAATTTGATAGTGCTAAGTCATGATGAATTGTAGAGCATGGAAGTTTTGGGTGCAAGATGTATATGGCGCACTTGTATATGGCACACTTGTATGGGCATAAAAATTTGATAGCGCTAAGGCGTGACCCCGCGGAGAGATAATTGGCTAAGTGTTGAAAGGAACTGTGGTCGGTCGGGCTCATGATGTGACGATATAGGACCAATTGATGGGTTCGAAAAAAAGTTAGGTTGAAGTTTAAATATATTTATTTCAATTGTATTTATATTAATGTATCTTAATAGATAATTTGTGGTCCAAATGTAAACCATGTTCCAATATTAGGACAAATTGTAGACCACAAAAGTTTTGGGTGCAAGATGTATATGGAGGGGCTATAGATGACGAAATTTTTGGGTGAAAGATCTATAATAGCGCCAACCAGGGGGTCGGTCAGGCTCCCGTAAATTGTTGTTGAATATGTTTTTTTCTTGTTAATGCCAATAAGAGAACTTGTGCACTAAGTTGTCACTAGTAAAAGAAGAATAAATTTGAATTGAGGATGGCATGAATACCCTTTTCGTGTTACACATTTTGCACTGAAATTTTCTGATATATACAATTTGATAGGAGCGGCCTTACCTCTCCTTGGGAACTCTTGTGATCCTATTTTGAAGCTCGACCGACTGTTTTCTGCAGTTGACCATTTCTTGACATGTATTTTACAGATCGTCAAGTTCACGGGTTCAAGAAATTTCCAATTTCTAGTTCTTGTTTCTTGTTCCCACTACCTCTAGGAATCTTTCCAAGTATATGAAATATGTATAAAACTTCTCCAAAAACATATGGAAAATATCTTTCTAGGAAATGAAATATCTATTGCAGATTTGAATATATTGAACCTTATTTTCCCTTTTCTATACTCAACCAAATTCCCATTTTTTTCCCGCTCTACTCTATCTTTCTTGTTACTTAGCCCTTTTTCCAAAACATTTCCCAATGTGCGCATTGGCGGATGCACTGATTCACATTTTCTCTCATGATTTTATATCATGACTCCGACCGACCGCTAGCCATTCGATGCCTAACCACTTTTCAGATTATGGATTCCTAGGTAGGCGAGCTCTATAACCGGGGTCGAATTGTAAATGATGCAAGTGTTTGGTGCAAAATGTATATCACAAAAGTGTTGTGTGCAACATGTATATCATGGAACAGGTGGCATAAGAAATTGATAGCACTAAGTCACGACAAATTGTAGAGTATGAAATTTTTGGGTGCAAGATTTATAATAGCACCAGCCTAGGGCTCCCGTAAATAATTGTTGGTTTCGAACCTATGGAGAGATAATAGGTGAAGTGTTGAAAGGAACTGCGGTTCGTCGGGCTCATGATGTGATGATATAGGAGAAATCTAGGTGTTCGAAAAAAAGCCAGGTTCATGTTTAAATATATTTATCTAAATTGTATTTATATTAATGTATCTTAATAGATTATTTGTGGTCGAAATGAAAACCATGTTCCAATATGTGGATGAATTGTAGGCCACAGAATTTTTGGGTGCAAGATGTATATGGAGGAACTCTAGATGACACAAGTTTTGGGTGCAATATCTATAATAGCGCCAACTCGGGGGTCTCTTCTATACTCGACCAAATTCTCATTTGTTTTTCCCCTCTACACTCTCTTTCTCGTTACTTAGTCTTTTTTTCTGAAAATGTCCCAATGCGCGCGTTGGAGGACGCAACGGTTCACATTTAAGCTCATTCTTTTATATCAGACTCCAACCGACCGTTAGCCATTCGATGCCTAGCCACTTTTCAGATCACAGATTCTCGGGTAGGCCTGCTCTATAACCGGGGTCAAATTGTAAATGATGCAAGTGTTTGGTGCAAACTGTATATCATGGAACTGTTGTGTGCAACATGTATATCACATAACATGGGGCATAAGAAATCAATAGCGTTAAGTCGCGACGAATTGTAGATTACATAAGTTTTGGGTGCAAGATTTATAATAGCACCAAACCGGGGGTTGGTCGTACTCCCGTAAATCGTTGTTGAATACATATATCATGGAACATAGGGAATTAAAATTTAAAAAGTTAGGTTCAAGTTTAAATATATTTATTTACATTGTATTTATATTAATGTATCTTAATATATTATTTGTGGTCGAAATACAAACCATGTTCCAATATATGGACGAATTATAAACCACAGAAGTTTTGGGTGCAAGATGTATATTGCAGAACTGTAGATGACACAAGTTTTGGGTGCAAGATCTATAATAGCACCAACCCAGGGTTGGTTGGGCTCCCGTAAATCATTGTTGAATACATTTTTTTCTTGTTAATGACAATAAGTGAACATGTGCACTGAGTTGTCACAAGTAAAAAAAAAATGAATTTGAAATGAAGATGGCATGAATACCCTCTTCGTGTTACACATTTTTCACTTAAATGTTCTGATATATACAATTTGATAGGCGGGGCCTTATATCTCCTTGGGAACCATTGTCACCCTATTTTGAAGTGTTTATGATTGATTTCTGCAGTTGAAATGTAGAGAAAAGATCTTTCTAGGAAATGGAATATCTATTGGAGATTTGAATATATTGGACCTTGTTTTCCCTCTTCTATACTCAACCCAATTCCCGTTTGTTTTTCCATTCTAGTCTCTCGTTCTTGTTACTTAGCCGTTTTTTTGAAAATGTCCCAATGCACATGTTGGCATATGAACTGGTTCACATTTTCACTTGTTCTTTTATATCATGACTCTGATCGACCCCTAGCCATTCGATGCCTAGCCACTTTTTAGATCGTGGATTCCAGAGGTACGAATGCTCTATAACTGGGGTCGAATTGTAAATGAAGCAAGTGTTTGGTACAAAATTTATATCATGGAAGTGTTGTGTGCAACATGTATATCACAGAATAGGGGGCATAAGAAATTGATACCACTAATTCGTGACAAATTGTAGAGTACAAAAGTTTTGGGTGCAATATGTATATCATGCACTTGTAGATGACAAAAGTTTTGGGTGTAAGATTTATAATAGCGCCAACCCAGAGGTTGTTCGGCCTCCTATAAATCGTTTTTGAATACATATATCATGGTTAAAGTCATGTTAAAGTTTAAATATATTTATTTAAATTATATTTATATTAATGTATCTTAATAGATTATTTGTGGTCCAAATGCAAACCATGTTCCAATATGTGGACGTATTGTAGACCACTAAAGTTTTGGGTGCAAGATGTATACGATGAAAATGTAGATGACAGAACTTTTGGGTGCAAGATTTATAATACCGCCAACCCAGGGGTCGATCGGGCTCCTGCAAATCACTGTTGAATATGTTATTTGATTGTCAATGCCAATAAGCAAAGATGTGCACTTATTGTCACTAGTGAAAGAAGAATGAATTTGAATTAAGGATGGCAGGAATACCCCCTTCGTGTTACACATTTTGAATTGAAATGTTCCGATATATAAATTTTGATGGTTGGGGCCTTATGTCTCCTCGAGAACCCTTTCCACCCTATTTTGAAGGCCATCTGACAAGTTTCCATGGGTATTTTTGTTCCCTCCACCTTTGCATTCTTTCCAAGTATATGTAATAAGTATATAACTTTTTGAGAAACATGCAGAAATGATCTTGTGAGAAAATGGGATATATATCATAGATGTGAAAATATTAACCCTTCTTTTCTGTTTTCTATACTTTATCTTTTATCACAGAATTGTTGGGTGCAAGATGTATATGAAGGAAGTGTTTGGTGCAAGATGTATATGAAGGAAGTGTTGGGTGCAATATGTATATAACGTAACACGTGCGATAATAATGCGATAGCACTAAGTTGGGACGACGTAGTGAGATATTTTTCCAAGTGTTGAAAGGGATGCTCATCGGTCGGGCTCCTGATGTGAAGATATAGATGGAAATGAGGATTTGACAGTCATATAAACAATCAATTAATCAACCTACAGATAATCCAAGAGCCTGAGAAAGTCAGGTTCAAGTTTAAAGGGATTTTGTTTATGTTGATTTAAAATGTATCCATATTAATGTATATTAATAGATTATTTGTGGTCCAAATGTAAACCATGTTCGAATTTGAATGGTGTTTTGGGCGCGAAATGTTTTGCTCAAACGTACAAGGAATAGAGAAAATAATATATGACTTTACATTTTGTATATCAAAGAATATTTTGAAATATAGGAATCTGGAATATATGCATAATATAGAACAGGAACATGTACAGGGAAATGAGTTAATTTTACAAAGAAATACAAATTTAAAATAATAACACCAAGCATTGAATATCAGCATAGAACAACCCCAAATATTTATATTCAGATAAACTGGGTCACAAAATACATTTGAGAATATTTACCAAAAAATGTTGTCTTCGAATTTGTAAAAAAAACTATAGTTCAGTACATATTCTGTGAAATTGAAACACATTTTCCAGAATGAATCTGATTGGGACTATCGTGGACTACAAAGAAAATATGTACAAGAATGAACTTTGTAGAAAGAAGAAATTCGACGATGGAAAACAACAAAACCTGGCAAAAAGAAAGAGAAAATTGTCATATATAGGTTAAAGCTTTAGTAGAATAAGTGGATGAAGACATAATAATGTAATCAATATCAACTTACTATGATGATTTCCCATGCCTTGTCATTTTCTCACTGATTTCATTTTATGTCTTTCCTCGTCTTTGACCTTCATTGGTAATCTGGTCGACAACCTTTTTAAACTATTCTTCGATGTAGCTCCTCATGGGTGTCACGTTCATTTCATGCCAGATTTTTATATTGACGAATTCGCTTTCCAAGTCCCTTAGATCAATAGAAAAATTGTGCAATGATTCTTAAATATCTTGGTTTGTAATTTCATAACCGACTAGCCAAGTTTTCACATCATCTTCACCATATTCAAGAATTCCATAGAAATTTTCAAATGATAGTCTTTTGTAGATATGAATTTGATCATCAAATGCTTGTTTGGTTAAAAACAATGAGTTGAATATCAATTACGGGTCCTCGACTTCATTGGTGTTGAAATCTATATCTATCTTAGTTAGCTTCTTGAATAGTTTGTCTCTTTTAGATATGGTCTAGCTACATTCTTGAATGATACCATCCAAGTTCTTTATGTTTTCTTTCCAGCATGCGTTTAGCTAGTCTATTCGATCTAGGGAAGGGAGTTCCTCCTGTCTTCTTCTGAATTTCATCATATCGATAACTTTAACACCAAATGTTAAAACTACATTGAGATAAAAACCTTGCTCATTCTTGAGATGTTCTTGCAGATACTCATGAAAAACATGTGCTCTTGTTCCAAAAGAGACCATATTCTTTGACATCCCCCAAGATTTTGTTATTAATTCCATTATTTTTTTTATATTATTTTCCACATAGCCTCGGGCGGGTGTGAGAAGGATTTCTGATCCTTTTAACTTTGACATAGGTGTGGTGGACCTGACCATTGCCAAAGGAGTAGAAAATAGTGGAAGAGGCATTAGAGTTGTCTCCAATTCTTTGATTTGATTCTTTAACATGAGGTTTTATGTTTCAAGTCCGCTAATAGAGTTGTCTAGAGAATCTCCAGTTTCTCGATGCATATTTAATATATGGGAAGGGTGCATGTTGTGTAGGTTGATCTCTGAACGAGATGTGCCTTTCTTATTCTTTACATATTCGTTTCCAATAATCATTTTTTTTGATTTTCTATAAAAAAAAACTCTCTGAAATGAAAAAGACTCTTCTTCATCCATTTTATCTATGCCAATTATTTCCATCCCATAATTGTATGGAGAAGTTCTCTCTAGGTGTTTTTCATCAGGGAATATTTTGTCAATGTTAATTTCTAGTTCCATATCTTCGAGGGAGAGATAGTACATATCAATTTCTACCCTCGGTCCCTCCTGTTCTTGGAATATGAACTTTCAATTCTTTTGGAGGGAGGTTTCTTATCTCCTCCTCTACCTGAAGAACTTTGTGTGACTTTGTTACTTGGGTAAGTCGTTGGAGTATTGCTACGAGATGTTGTGGTCTTGGTTGTGGCGATTGGGGATTGAGAACTTCTTTCACCCGGGTCTTTTCAGTTCTGCTTGTGTGAGTCATTTTCTATGGTATGGAGTTCATTTAGGATAGTGTCAATGAAAGAACTGTTGAAGTGGTTCCTAACCATGAAATTTCGGACTTTCCAAGCCAGAGAGATGAATTGTCCTTTCCTTTTTTCATGGAAAAAATTCAACTAGTAGATGTACTCCCTTGTTATTCCAAAAAAAATATTGTACCAGATATGTGACATGGAAGGAAGCAAGGATTTTTCTTAGACCCAAAAATACTTATAACATTATAGTTCTCCATCTCTTCTAGTGTGCCCTTCCTATCCAGGAAGATTGTCAGCTCACCAGAAAACCGAAGAAAATACTTTCCAAATATCAATTCTTTAAAAACTAAAACAAAATAATTAAAGACATGATAAAATTGTTGGTAACCTTTGTGTCTGCATGATTTATTGCATGAGAATGTTACTGGGTAAAAATCAAATTCCAACTTCCTACACATAAATAGTACAGGAAATGGACAACAATTTGGAATGACGAAAATTATATAAGATGGCATAAATAATTACTTTTGCCTCCTGTATTGCAATAACTGGGAAGAGATTTGAATGGAAATCAACTTGCAGCAATGGAAGATGGTTTTTTCCTTGACCGTAAAATATAAAATATACATAATCATCCAAGAGATGTTGGTTGCACTTTCTTGTCTCGTTGTCTTCGTGAAAATCCATGCAATTTTCCAAAAACATTTTTTACATGCACTAACCTGTAATATGGCCATGTCCCAGGGACTGGTCACTGGGTCCTATAATAACTTCGATAATAGGTTCAATTTATTACCATGCTTCTTTAATAACTATTTTCAATTCTCTCCCTTGAAGGTAAGTGTTGGGTCGGGAAGTGTTAACATATTTCGAAATACTTGAAGTGATAAGGATATTTCGAAATGGTCTCCCATATCGACAATCCGATGGTTCATAATATAGTTCTCGGCGTAGCACGTGACCAAGTCCTTAAAGTAAAAAAAATTGGGGATACAATCTTCCATTGCAATTTCAGATGTCAAGATAACTTTCATTTGTGTAGAAGTGGACGAGTGGTAGTCATAATCTATGGACCACTGAAAACGATGGTCCTTGTGCCTGAAAATATTCAGGGTATCTCCACATAAATGTTTTTTAGCTGTAGCCATAAGGTGATGAAAACCTTCCTTTGCTCCTCATTTTAATTTAAAATGCACGTTGCAACATAATAACATAATCTCCAGTAAATCTTGGTTCAATGTGTTTTAATGGGAGATGTCCTCGACCTTTTTTCCTTTGAATGCCAATCTTGTCAAAGCTAATAAAAGAGTCATCGATTTGCATTGGGAAAGCGTGCAAAGATGGCAGGGAAATTGAGAAACTATTGAAAAGCAGGGAAAATGTTGACAACTATGTAATATACCTAGATCTTGACAAAAGCAGGTTCAAGTCAGAAGATAATTTGTTTATATTTACTTAAAAAAATTTAATATTATTTTATTTTATTACTGTTCTCTGTGGTCCAAATGCAAACTATGTTCAAATTGGAAGGGTGGAGCAACATTTTCATATGCAAGAACACTCTCAAATATGCGAACTTGTAAGGTTAAAAAATGATATGCACAATACTAAAGAGAGACATCATGTGAACACCTTTGTAGATGACAGTGGGCCAACATAATATTGCATTCTTTCTATGATGGTGCCTTAAAAAAACAAAAAAAAACATCATTTTTTTGCGAATTCAATATTGACAAAAAGAAACTAATCAAATTCCATAATATTCTCCCATAAATGAATTTTAATGGCATATTACCTCAAGATTTCCGCTTATTGATGCCAATCTTTTTGAACATCTGTGGTGAGTTGTCACCAATAAAATCATAATTAATGTGTATTGGGAAGGGGTGAACGTGGCGGGCATGGAGGAGAATTAAAGATTCTTTGATACTTTTTTGAACCTGGAAGTCCATGGTAGAATTATAGATCACCCATGTTTTGGATGCAAGATGTATACTCGGTACATGGGGAATGAGAATTCAATAACGTGTTATCAACAAATGATGGGAAAAATAAGTCGCAAGCTTCGAGTCTGGGGTCGTATTGTAGATCACCGAAGTTTCGGGCACAATATGTATAGTGCGAACACGAGGCATGAGAGTTCGATGGTGCCTACAAAGGAACCCACAGCCATAAAATTCGGCAACTATGAAAATGAATAGTGGTCAGTCGGACTCGTGATGTAAATATATAGATGGACATGGAATCTTTCGCTCTGCCATCCTGGGAACCCGTGAGCATAGACATGGGACTAAGTATAGAATCAGAAACGGATAATATAGGAGAAGAAAAAAATGGAGAACGGATAATTATAGAAGAGGAAAAGGAACGGGAGGTAAGAAATGTCTTCCTCGCAGTATAGAGAATATAATCGACATGAAAGAAAGTTGCTACATAGGAACACATGAAAAAAACATGGAGTACAAATTTATTTATTTCAAGATGGAAGCACAGAAAATATAATTGACATGAAGACAAGTCAATGTACAGGAAGATATGGAGTATCCAAGGAGGGAAAAAAACAGAGTTGCAAACCAGTTCAACAATCACAGACAGGGTAAAAGAAAAACTATTGGATATGGAACACGGGTAGAAAATACGCACCTTTGCATGGATTCTTCTACATTTCTGGTTGAGAGTTCTTTGCCTTGTCCAATTTTCTTATTTCTTTCTCTGAAAAAAGTACAAAAACAAAATGGACATGAACAGGAGTTGACATGTAAAGAAAAAAACAAGGAATATGTATATAGAGTAAATAAAATAGAAATATAGTATAAAATAGATGTGACACAGTGTGTGGGTTGGTGGAATCAAGGGTTCACATTTACATTCATGCCTATGTATGATGAGTCTGACTGACCACAACATGAGATTTAGTAATTTATATAATATTATAACATTTTACCAAGATTTATAGTAATTTATACAATTCTATAATTTATCACGAGTCTGACCGACTGCTTCCTCATTCCATGTTTGTGTACAAATAGAATGAATTACATTATTGAATAATTTTTGAAAATATTTTTTTGTCTCCACTTGTCAAAAACATGAAATAACTAATTTCTTAAAACTATATTGGAGAACTTGCACAACATATGCAGATTAGAATTTTTTGTAACCATACCTCTTAGTCTCAGGCATACACGTTGTATTTGCTGCAACACATTGCACCTCAGATTTTTCAGACCTGGCACAGAAGGCTCCAACCATGTGCCCAATTACTGTGTTATTGTTTCAATGTAGAAATACAAATATTACAATCAACATGAATACAAGCTGCTACGTCGGAACACATGAAAAAAAGATGGACTAAAAATTATTTAATTCAAGATAGCACCATAGAAAATAGAGTTGACATGAAGACAAGTTAATGTACAAGAACATATGGAGTATCCAAGGAGAAAAACAACAGAGCTGCAAACCAGTGCAACAAATATAGATAGAGTAAATGAAAAACTAATTGATATGGAACACAGGTAGAAATATGCACCTTTTCATGGATTCTTCTACATTTTTGGTTAGGATTTCTTTGTGGTGTCTAGTTTTCCTATTTGTTTCTATGAAAAAAATCACAAAACAAAACGAACATGAACATAAGTTGACATGTAAAGAAAAAAACAAGTACTATGTAGATAGACTAAATAAAATAGAATAAAAGGAATAGAGTAATAGATAGTGTTAGAATAATGTACCTTTTTTTTTTTTTGGTCCATCCAAGTTTGTGTGTATATATATATATATTTTGTAAAAAACTTTTGTGACCAAAATCAATTACAAACCAGGGAAAAATAAGAAGTGGGATATCTTGATTTTCTGCAACCAGATAGAAAGATATGCTTTGAAGCATAGAAATATGATTATGCAATATGCTTGATGTATGTTTCATAATTCAAGTGCAATACCAATTATATGGTGACCAGACAAGTATGTATACAAACTAGGGAAAACTAAGAAGTTGGATAATTTGGTTTTCTACAACAAGCTAGACATATATGCTTTAAAACATAGAAACATGACTTTGCAATATGTTTGATGTATATCTCATAATTCAAGTGCAATGCCAATTGCATCATGATCAGACTAGTATGTGTCAAAGATAAAGATGCTATATTGAGAAATGGTCACATTCGACCATACATGGTCAATAAGCGCATTTTGTACATGGCTTGTGTTGTTCAAAAGAAGGCAGAGACTGTATTTGTACATGTAGTTTTCCAATTCTTTTGTTCTGGTATTATTTTGTAGCATGTCAATATTGAAGTCTCCTACAATTGCAATGGTTTCGTTTAGATGAAAATGGTCTAATGCATTGGAAATAACATTTAGTATGTTGGAGAAATTTTCATGTGGAGCAGCATACATGTTCAATATTGCAATTTATGTTCCATGGAAAGATATTTTTGCAAACATCATCTCAACTTTCTTTTCTTTGAAATGTTTATGCTCCAAAATTATTACATGTTTTTTCACCAATATCATCACCCAATGTGTAATGTAACTTGATATGCAATTGTGATTTGGAAATTGTTTGTTTTTCATGCATAATGCCATGTATGTTTCTTGCAAGCACATAATATCGGATTGCATTGTATTATAGGCATTGAGTATATCATCCATGTGTGCATGTAAGCTATGTGTTCTAAGCGAGAGAATTTATACATATGCTTTTGTTTGCATGAATTGGTAATCATACTGCAGATGCCATTTTACAGTAGTCCTGAGGCGTTTCATTTCAATATCAACTGTTTGTTTGACTTTGAAATTATATTTTGTAAGAAGAATTAGTAAATAAAAGGAGTCTATGCTTCTGACACGGGATAGGGTTGTGTATACAAGTCCATGTATTCGAATTCCAATAGACTAAAATGCAACACTATCAAGTGTTAGTCCCTGCGATCTGTGGATTGTACGTGCACATGGAAGTTTAATTGGAAACTGTTTTTGAATATTCAATTGACCTATCTTTGTTGATGTTGATATTGGCTTTGATATTCCCAAGATAGGTGGCCAATCGCTTGCAGTGTTTGAATTATATAGATAAACCAACTTGCTTTCTTGTCGCTTGCCTATATGTGGTTCATGGAACTTAATCCAGAGGACATCAAGTTTTTTTTTTGGTATATCCTTTGAGTATTACATCTTCACCATTGACCAATCCATCCTGTGAACCATAGTTGCAGGCATATATTTCAACCAAAATTTCCAATTTCAGGTCAAGCTGCAAAGGTAAAGTGGTTGTACGTTCATGATGTGACACATTTCCATGGTTGTCTTCTTCTAGGTCAATTGAATTGATGTTGATATGATCGCCAAGCATGAGCGATATCATGTACCTATTATGCATTGCAAAATCCTTATTTTTGTAGAGCAGGTAAGGGAATGTTGGGTCTATTGGTGCAGGCCGCAAGCATCTCGAATTGATGTATGTTAATTGATCATGTGTTTGGCTATTTGTCCACATTCTATTCATAATTGCAATAAATGTTTCATCTGTCTAGCCCATTGTAGTATGCAATTCAAAGAATTTAATATTGTCCCTCCAGAATTCATGCATCACTGTTTGCATGTTAACCATAGGTTGTTCAAATATCAAAGAATCTTGGATGGGTTGTGCCTGGTAGAAATCCCCATAGAATATCATGTCAATGTTTCGAAAGTATTTCGTGTGCACATGTTTTATTCTTCTTAGTCGATTTTCAATGGAATACAAGAAGCGACTTCCAATCAAATATGCCTCATCTATAAACACAAGTTGCATTTCATCATAAATCTTACACAATGTATCTAGCATTTCCTTGCTAAGTGGAAGAAATTGTGACTTGTTAAAAGGCATAAAAAATGGAGAGTGGATTGTTCTTCCACCTTCATTATATGTATGCAATTATTAGGCCCTTTGGTTTCATAGGATAAGATGAATTGTTTGAATCATAGATTCATATAAGCATTTGGAACAATGATTTTGTTGTCAATGTATTTCCTGTTCCTACTCCTCCTGCAAGGAACAAGTGCATGAGAGTGTGCATGCTCAAGTGTTTTTTAAGTGCAATGTCCTTTAGAATTTTTTGTTGTTCTCGATTCAACAGACGTTTGATTTTGTGGTATTCATTCTTTTCAATAAGGAAAGGATGTTTTTTGACTTGAAAACCAAGATTGAGATGTTTTTCAATGCCACCTGCTTGAGGACGAGGAAAATCTACTTGCCAGTCATAGGACTCATAGGGCGTTCTGGTTGTTTTTCGGTTTGTGAATGTCTCATCAAGATTCTCAGGGTTTTCTAGTTCATTGACTACGCTTTATAGATCACCTCATGTTAGATTAACATTGTAAGTAAATCTAGCTTCATTGATTTTCACTATAGTCTCATAGGCAACATACGCAGCTTCCCATGTAGGGAAGGTATGTTTTAATGTGTCTTCGTTTTGATCAAATGAAACATATAACAAAAGTTTTTCTCTACAATATTTTTCATAGTCAGAATGTTTATTGTATTTGACAAACCATATCACAGAGGGTTTTTTAATTTTTTATATGGGCGCACCATTTGTTTTGTAATGTGAAACGAATCTTGTTAAGCATATATGCTTAATAGGAGATGGACGCTTGAGGTAATAATCAATAATAGAGCGACATAGCACCTCTTCTGAATTGTCAGAATCTTTTTCTAGCAAACATGGTGGTTTAAGCACAAATGTTCATTTCTCAAGTGGAGATGTGTTTATGAAGACACATTTTCTTGAACTAAAATTGAGGTGGAGAGAAAGTGCAATGTGGACTGCTTTTTGAGCAGAAATTTGTTGAAGATTAAGTAATGTATTGCCAAGAATACCTATCATTTGTATGGCATCAATGTGACTTCTTTCATGTTCTTTGTGTATTCTTTTGAATGCAATTGTCATAGATTTTTCAACCTTTGTCATATTCGAGGTACAGTACAATGATGTAGCATATGCATTGAGGATGTACTGCACATCTGTATTTGCATTCCACATAACTGGCATGTTCTTGGAGAAATTGTTGTTCCATATATGGGAAATTTTTTGTTTAATGAAAACTTTTGGTTTTTTAAGTGTACATTGTATGTCTTGGATGTACTCATCTTCTGATAGATATAGCTCTGTCAAGAAGTCATCGAAGCTCATCAACTTGTCAAACTCTTGTTTTCCCAGAAATGAGAACAAGGATTTAGATTTCTCAATGAAAACATTGTCCTCTAAACTAAGTGGCTCTTTGATTCTTGTTTCTCTAATTTGCGGCACGGGGAAGTTGTATCTGCAATGCGAGTTTTTTTGTTTTCTACAACTTTTTGAATGATAATGTCTATGAACTTTGGCAAGTTCTGGATCCAAATGATCCATGTTGCATGTTATGTATTTATCCACAAACTCCTCGATCTGTGAATTGTTGTCAGCTCCATAGACTTGTGCACCCTCTATCCACAACAATGCGTGGTCATGTTCATTCCACCTATTCTGGAATTCAGTCACAAAAAAATAATTTGATATTTTTCTGAAAAATGTTTCATCATGGCATATCAATTGTCTCAAAGCATTTATTCTATGTCTATAGTAGCGAGTACATGTCACTGGGTCTTTTATTATGAGGTAGTCAATGCCATTATTTTCCAGTGTATCGGTTTGTTTTGTATGTTTCCTATTCCTATGCAAGTCAGATACCATAGCCACCAATGGATCCCAAAAAATCTTTTCACTTGTAAATGTGATGAAAAATGTTGGTGGGCCCAATTTTTGGATCATTGAAAAAATAGTTTTCTTGTTTTGCTGCAAATAGTCAGGAGAGATGTGAATTTTTTTGAAATCTGTGTATCCAATATCATATTTCAGGATTTTTTCTAGGTTTACTTTGTACTTGATATCCTTGGACAACAACTTTTTTCCTTTTAACTGGCATTTTCTTATTCACACCCACATTCAAGACAACACTTGATCTATTATTATGCGCATTTTTTTGAAAAACAAATTTGTTATGTGACATGAGAAGTCACTGCTTGAATGTAGCAGCTCCCATCGAACTATTTTATGGTAATTGAATCATTCTGAAATGTCAGTGGGATGTGGATATCCATAGAAGAGTGTTGGGAAGTTCATTTCCTCAGCGAATTTGTCCTTGAATATTCCAAGTGTATGTTTCCCCTCAGCAGGTGAAATTTCGACAATCTTGTCTTGCAAGTCACAAATGCACTGTGAATCAATGAATCCATGCACCAATGTCTCAACATGTGTTACATTCTTCGATTCATCACTTGTATCAAATTCACTAGAGATTTTGAGAGTCTATGTAGAGCTGGCATCCTCTTCTCCAAGAACATTGTTCCAGATCTCATTTATACAAATGTTCAGTGCTTTGTACAGGGCCCTGGAAAATAATTCTTTCAATGCTTTCATAACAACATGCATGCACACTTTGCATGTATGATATGCATTTTTGTATTGCAAGCATCTTTTTAGAGCCACAACAATGGTCACTGTATCGCTCATGAATTGTGGCAAGGATTTTTTCACAACATCTAGTTGAATAGGCACATTAATAATTGATCATGTTAAGCCCATGTAGGGTCATTTATAGCCCCGAGATTTGATTTGTGCAAATGCAATTCGCAGAGACGCAAGTATCTCTTCAAGTTCTATAAGTGCACTTACATGTGGTATTGGTGTATTACATCTTATTTGGTCAGGGGTTGCAAACTATGGCATTTTTCTATTTTCAAGCGACCATTTGCATGGAAGACAAATTTTGTCACTAGAAAATGTTTTATCATGTAGTGTCAAGTGAAGGTATTATGCTTCCAAATCAGGCATGAAAGACTTATTGCGTTTTTTGAAATTCAATTGATCACAAATTGCACATGCAATGGAAGGTGTGTCTTCGATTTGTTTCAGGTAGGTCTGTCTTGCATCTTTCTTTCGTAGGGAAGCATTGGTAGAAATTTTTGGTTGGTTTTCATTGGTGGTTATGCATGGTGTTGCTTCTAGCCCACATAATGTAATTTTTTCCTCTTGGACAGTTGCATGACCATTGTGGGATATGTGACCGTACCTGTTTCTGTTGTGCTGTGCACAAACAATTTTTTTTAGATTGTGATATGTCATTTTCAATCTAGAAGGAAACGTAGTAATGTATTTTTTTCTCTCGCGTATGACCTTTTTCAAGTTCTGATAACTTATTCTATGTTTCTTGTTCAAGGCCAAGATGACCTCATGGAAACTAGGATGAATTTCAATTTGATTAAATAGCATGCAATGCTTATGCAGATTCAATGTGGTTTGACTAGCATTGACACTGAACCTTGAACCGACAGTATTTCCTATAATACCAATGTATTTTTTTCTCTCATGTATGACCGTTTTCAAGTTGTGATAACTTAGTCCATATTTTTTGTTTAATCCATCTATGGCCTCATCACAACTGGGATGAATTCCACGCATGACCATTTTCAAGTTGTGATAACTTAGTCTACATTTTTTTCTTAAGCCCGGTATGGCCTCATTGCAACTGGGAGGAGTTTCATTCTCATTAAAAAACATGCCACATGTATGCAGATTCGATGCGGTTTGGGTGGCATGGAAAGTGGACTTTGAACCAATGATATGTCCTAGAAAAGTTTGATAATCGATATGTGTCATATCTGTTTTCAATTAGATGATGTCAATTGTTCGATCGTAATTCGAATCAATAGACCAGGAATGGACAGTCCCATCTGGCAGGGCTGACCAGACCTAGATATTTACTATGAATATGATATATATCCATTTTAAATAGAATCTTCCACCCTCCACATTTCCTTTTTCATATGGCAGTGCCATGTTTACAAGGTATTCTTTCCAACTTCCAATTGCCAGCATATTTTCTAGGAGATATGGCGAAAGGTGTTGATGCAAGAAGCTAAAAGATAGTTGGTTGTCTCCTATAATTTCATTGCAAAAGGACTGTACAGTGTAAAGCTGCAGTGACTACACATTGAACTCTATTTCTACCAAACAACAAATTGAATTGAATAGACTATCTCCACATCTAGATGCAACAGTTGTTGCTATCTACAAACAGTGGCAGTCTATCTGATGCATAATCTGTTTCCACTGCGATTCAAGGTCTTTGAAAATGAGGGACAAGTAAATATGAGTTCCTCCAAGATTGCATATGGATACTTTTCTACATAGTAGTGGTTGATACCGACCACTGACATGATTGGCATCATGGAACAAGATGCAGTATGAATTGCTAGATGCAGTTTTGTTGAATAGTAGATATCTTGTTTTTCTTGTCAATTACCATATTTCAAGTGATATATTGAGCCACTTATATAGACACTATATACAAAATGTATCTCCCCAAAGTATCCTCTCATGTGTAGGGAGAATTGCAGATACAGACAACCACATATTTGAAAAGCACGTAGTGACATCATGTATTCCATGCAACTGCTAAAGAAAACCATATGCCAATTCGTATTCATGCGATTCGAATGTCTAAGTGTCGCCACTTTTTAAAAATCCCAAGAAATAATATATCAATCTATTGCGTAGGTCGACCAAGGAATAATGAAAATGTAGTAGAACCTGAAATGCATCGAAAAGGAAATCTCCTACAATATACGAGAATGCATCCAATCTAAAAATCCCGTTTCTATGAAACACCTCATCGATTCTGCCATGTATAATGGAGTCTGTATCTATTTCATAGGACCGAACATCTATTACTTGTTTCATCTCTTAAACTATGATTTTCAAGTTGTTTCTTATCTATTTTCAGTTTATATAAAAACAGAGAAAAGGGAAAAATAAATAAAACGAAAAACAAAAAAAAGACAAATAGAAAACTACAAGCGTGGAACTGCATACCAATCTTGGTATGTATCCTTTAACCTTCTTCTTGTCAAATTCAATCCCCCCTAATATCCACAGTATATGACAAGAAAGAAAATGTACAGTGAAAAGTGAACCAAACAAAAGAAACAATGCAAATAAATAACACTATAAGTTTGTTGAGCACAAAGACCGATTTAAAATTATTCATGGCATGCATCCTACAAGATTATCATAGGTAGAAGATGTTCTTCAAAATAGAAAGGACAGGACAAAGGAAACATGTGGATGATCTTTTTGACTGAGATAATAAAATCATTCCCTGTCACTAGAACCTGGCAGATGGTTCCCCCTTTTGATAGCTCTGAATTCGTTTTCTAAATCCCTTTGCATTGCAATTTTGGAAGAAACTATGGCACAATATCCAGGACATCGAAGTTGGCATATGAAAATGCATGGTTTCGAGCAACAAAAAATAAGAGGAGAACATCTAGTTTTCTTTTTTTATATTTCACCATGGCTGCGACAAAGGCGGTTTCTCTACAGAACATTGACGTTCAAGAACAAGGAAAAGATTATGATCGCAACAACCATAAATAAATATGTTCTGCAACAGTATTTCTAGGCAGGGACTCCTATGATTGAAAATTCTTGCTTGCAAGGTGAAAAACAACAAGAAGGTAAAAAGGAATAGCAACGAAATGATGGCACAAAAACTTACCCATGAATGACAGATGACAAAAGCACAGCCCCAAAACTTGCAAACCGCAACAAGAGGTCCAACATCTTGCAAAGTTGAAGAACAACAAGCCAGTGAAAAACCACAAAGGGGTCCAACTGCAACTGTAGGACCTCATCTTTGTAGAGCTGAATCAAACAACAACAAGCAACATGGAACGAACCAACGAACAAGCATCAACCACTGAACCAGTGATGCTGGTGAAGAACAATATTGCACAATTTCACTACAAACAACACTATCAAAAAAATGGAACGAAATTGTATTGTAACACATCTATACAATAAATATTTAAGGCTGCGAGACATGTTAGGTAAAGACTTAAGACTGCCACAACCATTGAAGGGCATCATGCTATGCAAACATTTAAGAAAGAATGGACTGTGGTAGGCATGTTTACGTACTCAACAATGACAAAGACTCTTGAAGTATGCAACAATAAAGAAAAATCAAACATAATAATAGTAATAAAAATAATAATAATAATAACAATAACAATAATAATAATAATAATAATAACAATAATAGTTCAAACACTGGGGACTATGAATTTTTTTTTTGACTAAGACGACAAAGCAATATGAAAACTGACTCTTCATGTCCAGTAAGACCTCAAATCTATTAGTACAAACTTTGGATATATAAACATTTCAATACGAATAATACAAATTAAAAAAAGTATCGTACATGATAAAACTTTGGATATGGAAAAGTAATATGAAAACTCACTATCCATGTGCAATAAGACCTCAAATCTATTAGTACAAACTTTGGATATCTAAACATTTCAATAAGAATAGTAAAAAGTAAAAAAAGTTCAGTACATGATAAAACTTTGGATATGGAAACATATAATTCATTGGGAATAGCACCAATAAGACCTCAAAATCTATCATCCAATCAGATCATGACATATATGGGTTTTATTATCATATAAAAAATAATGCTTTTACTTTTGTAGTTGGAACATTAGAAAGTATGAAAAAAATTGTAGTCAAACCACAAACTAATATAAAGTCAACAAATTGGATTGATATAGTCCCTCTATGCCTTCGGCAGGGACTAATAATAAAATAATACACATTTTCATCTATCTGTTTAACCTTTGAAGTAAAAGTATACAAAATTTGTCCATTGGATGTAGCTTGGATGGTTGGGAGGAATGATTGTTACCCTCCCCACCTAGGTTCAATTTCTTGTAAGTGACATGTTATGCCCTTAAATGGGTTTATTCCAAAAATATCTACCTCCATATGTTCCCTCATGGATTGCGGGGAGTTATCATGGAGTAGCGTGCACCCTTGGTGCCCTGAACCACATGAAAAAAAAGAAAAGTATACAAAATGAATTTGTTTAACCTTTGAAGTAAAACTATACAAAATCATTTTCATGTATACATACACTTTAGGTTTTCAGCCCACCTTCTAAATAAAACCTCAAACCTACCTAAAATAGTGCTATGAAACAAGAATAATGACGATGATTTGAATGACATAATCGAGAACAATTTCCCATTCATTTAAAACAAAATTTAAAATTGTGATGACTTTACTAAAATGTTATTTTAATATTAAATGTTGAATGTTATTTTCATAATGAATGTTGAATAATAATTCGCTCCTAATTTCTCCAACATTTCTTTGAATCTTCAACCTCAACAATATGGTGGACGACTTTAGCAGCCAACCATACCGACACGAAAGAAACAAATTGATTGGACTGAACTAGCATGAAAATTAATAGACTAAAAGCATAGTTAACCGTTATTATTGTTAGTCCCTGCCGTAGGAATAGATGGACTATAGTGATCGATAAATCGTTGACCTAGTATTAGGTTGTGCATTGAATATAAATATTTCCATATTGTCTATTGTTGGAACAAGGGAAGTGAAAACATCGATTTTTATATAATAAAAAGTGTCATGTTTATCAAGATCTGATTGGACAATGGATTGGAGGTCTTATTTCCGCCTTTTCTATTCCCAATGTTAAATATGTTGGCGTATCCAAAGTATTTTGTAGTATATGGTCTTTTTGAATTATATATTTTATTATGCATTGGTTGAAGCTGGATTAATGCTAGCATTAGTTCAAATGTTTCCCTTAGCATTTTCTACCAGGTAGAATACATTCTCTACCATATTACTATGTATGATTTTTTCTTTATTGTTGCATGCTTCGAAAGAACAGGCCTGCCACGCTGCATATTTTCTTAAATTCTTACACAGACCCACATCGTTCGATGGTCTTGATAGTCTTAACTCTTCACCTAACATATCTGGGAGGCTTGAATGTTTATTGTACAATTGTGTTGCAATACAGTTTCGTTCATGGTTGGAATCGTTGCTCGAGTGCTCCATCCTTGTTCGCTGCTTTGTTCCATGATTCAGGTTCTTCTTTGATTCAACTTTGCAAATTTGAAGTCCCGCACTTGCAGTTCGAGCTCTTCGTGGTTGTTCACTAGTTTTTTGTTCTTCAACTTTGCAACGTGTTGAACCTGTTGTTGCGGTTTACAATTTTTTTGGGGTTGAGATTTTCTCATTCTTTGTTGACAGGTAAGTTTCCCTGTTCTTGTTGTTTTTCAATGGTGGGAGTTCTTGCCTCCAAATTCTATTGCATACCCTCTTTGTTTGTGCTCTTAGTTTTTGATCCTGGAAACCATGCCTCTTCATATGCCAGTTTTCGCGTGCATAGGTTTTCTGACAATTGCAATGTATAGGATTTTACGAAACGTAGTTGGGAGCTATCAGAAGAGAGAACCTTCGGGCGGGGTGTAGACATAGGGTATGCTTTTATTGTGTGGGTCAGAAAACTATGTCTTCCTATTCTCTTTCTGCTAAGTAAAGTTATGGTTTTATTTATTTGCGTTCTTTCTTCTCTTTGGTTCAGCTCCCAGTGTCAGTCTATTTTCTTCTCATCTTCTATGGGGACTAAGGGGAATTGAAGTTGAGAATAAGAAGGTTGAAATATACATACGGGGATTGGTGTGCTATTTCGGTTTCCTTTTTTTTATTTTTCTACCTTTTATTTTTTTCCTCTGTTTTGATAGAAACTGAAAGTATGTAGCAAACAACTTGAAAATGACAGTTGAAAAGATGGAAGAAGTAATAGATGTTGAGTCATATGAAATAGATACATAGTCCATTATACATGGTAGCATTGACATGGTTTTGCATAGTAATGGGATTTTTAGATTGGATGCATTCTCATACACTGTTGGGGATTGCCTTTTCGATACATTCCAGGTTCTATTACATTTTTGGTATTCCTCAACCGAACTGTGCAATGGATTGATAGATTATTTCTTGGCCTGTTTTGAAAATGGCAATGTTGAGGCTTTGCAGTCCTATGAATACGAATTGGAATCTGATTTTCTTTGGCAGTTGCATGGAATAGATGATGTCACTATGTATTTTTCAAATATGTGGTTGTCTACATCTCCAGTTCTGCCTACACATCAAAGGGGACTTTGGGGAGATACCTTTTCTATATGGTGGCTATCTAACTGGCTAAATATATTAGTTGGCATATTGTCATTGACAATAAAAACAAGATACCTACTATTCAACAAAACTACATCTGACAATCCATATTGCATCTTGTTCCATGATGCCAATGCCCTCAATGGCCATTATGAATCCCTTATGTATAGAAAAATGTCCATATGCAATATAGAAGGTCCTCGTATTTACCTGTTCATTGTTTGCAAATACCTTCAATCACAATTGAAACAGATTTTGCATGGCATAGATTGCCATGGTTTACACTTGGCAATAAATGTTGTGTCTACCTGTGGAGATACTCTATTCAATGCAATTTTTTTGTTTTGTGGCATCCGAGTTTGATGTTCAGTCGCTACGGCTTTACACTGTGTAGTCCTTTTTCAATGTGATTATAGGCAACAACCAACAAGATTTTATGTGCTTGCATCAACACCTTTGCCCATATCTCATAGAAAATATGTCATCAATTGGAAGTTGGTGGGAATTCCTTGTGAACATGGTGCTTCCATATGAAAAAGGGAATATGGAGGGTTGGATATTCTATTTGTAATGGCTTTCAATGATATTCAAGGTGAATATCCATGTCTGGTCGCCCTTGTCAGATGGAACTGTCCAATCATGGGTTACTGATTCAAATTACGATCGAACAATTGACATTCTCTCATTGAAAACAGATACAACACATATCCATGATGAACCTTTGCTTGGACATATCGGTAGTTTAGGGTTCAGTGTCCATGCCACCCAAACGTGACTGAATCTGCATATGGGTGGAATGATTTTTAGTGAAAACGAGACTTCTCTCGATTGCGATATGGGCATACAGGGCCTGAATAAAAAAAACATGTGTAAAATTTATGATAGTTGTGATGAGGCCAAAGAGGGCTTAAAAAAACAGTGTAGAGTAAGTTATCACAATTTGAAAAAAATTATTCGTCAAATTCGTTCGACTTGTGATAAGGCCATAGAGGCCTTGAACAAAAAACGTAAAGTAGTTTCTAAGAAGCTGAGTGAGAGTGAAATTCATCTCTGTTGCCACCATCTCATTATGCCCTTCGGCAAGAAATGTAGAGTAAGTTACCACAACTTGAAAAGGGTCATGCGTGAGAGAAAAAAATACATTGGTACACTTCCTTTTAGAGACAAACTCACATATCACAATGTAAATAAATTTGTTCATGCAGAACATAACATAAACATGTGCGATCACATATCCCAGAATGGTCATGCAACTATGCCAGTTCATGGTTTACAAGCAACACCATGCAGTAGTAGCAATGAAAACTAGGAAATAGTTTCTGCCCATACTTCCCTACAAAACAAAAATGGAAGACAAACCTACATGAAACAAATGAAAGACAATCCTTCCATTATATGTGCAATTTGTGAAAAATTGAATTTTTCAAAAAATAGTAAGTCTTCCATGCCTGATTTGCAAGAAGAATACCTCCAGTTGACAGTGCACGATAAACCATTTTCCAGTGGGAAAGTTTGTCTTCCATCCAAATGATCAGTTAAAAATGGAAAACTGCCACAGTTTGCAACCCCTGACTGAATAAGATGTAGACACCACTAGCAGTCGTAAGTGCACTCATGGAACTTGAGGAGAGACTTGTGTCTTTGTGAATTGCATTTGCTCAAATTAGACCTTGGGGCTATAAATGACCCCAGATGGGCTTAACATGATCAATTATTAATGTGTCGGTTCAGCTAGATGTTGTGCAAAAATCATTGCCACAATTCATTAACAATACAATTACAATCATTGTCGCTCTGAAAAGATGCTTGCGATACAAAAATGCATATCAGACAGGAAAATTGCATGTGCATGTTGTTATGAAAGCATTGAAGGAATTATGTTCTAGGGCCCTGTACAAAGCGGAGAACATTTGTATAAATTGCAACTGGAACAATTTTCTCGTAGAAGAACATGGAAACTCTACAGACACTCTCAAAAATATTACTGATTTTGATACAAGTGATGAATCGGAGAATGAAACACCTGCTGAAACATTGGTGCATGGATTCACTAATTCATCATGCATTCGTGACTTGCAAGACAAAATTGTCGAAATTGCACCTGGCGAGGGGCAACATCCACTTGGAGTATTCATGGACAAATTCACTGAGGAAATGAACTTTCCAACACTCTTCTATGGTGATCCATGTGGCACTGATATTACAGAATGATTCAGTTATCATAAAATAGTCCAATGGGAGCTGCTACATTCATGCGGTTCCTTCTCCTGTCACATAACAAATTTGTTTTTAAAAAAAATGCGCATAATAATAGAACAAGTTCTATCCTATATGTGGGTCCGAATAAGGAAAGGCCAGTTACAAGAAAGAAAATTGTTGGCGAAAGATGTGAAGTACAAAGTAAACCTAGAAAAAAATCTGAAATCTGATATTGGATACATAGATTTCAAGAACATCCGCACCTCTCCTGACTATTTGCAACAAAACAAAAAAAATATTTTTGCAATGATCCGACAATTGGACCCGCCAACATTTTTCATCACATTTACAAGTGTAGAGCATTGTTGGGATCCATTGGTGGTTGTCATACCTGACCTGCATAGGAATAAGAAACGTAAAAAAGAAACGAATACAATGGAAAATAACAACATTGACTACCTCATAAGAAAATACCCAGTGACATGCACTCGATACTATAGACATAGAATAAATTCTTTGAGACAATTGATATGCCATGATGAAACATTTTTTGGAAAAATATCGGACTACTTTTTTGTGACTAAATTCCATAATAGGGGAAATGAACATGACCATGCACTCTTGTGGATAGAGGGTGCACCGATCTATGGAGCTGATAACAATTCAGGCATCGAACAATTTGTGGATACATATATAACATGAAACACAGATCATTTGGATCTAGAACTTGCAAAATTCCATAGACATTACCATACAAGAAGTTGTAGAAAACGAAAAAACTGGCATTTCAGATACAACTTTCCCGTGCCGCTAATGAGAGCTACAAGACTCATAGAGCCAGTTAGTTTAGAGGACAATGTTGTTGTTGAGAAATTTAAATCCTTGTTTGCATTTCTAGAACAAGGAGTATTTGATGAAATGATGAGCTTTGATGCCTTCTTGACACATGTAAATATATCAGAAGATGAGTACATCCAAGCCATACAATGTACTCTTAGGCAACAAACACTTTTCCTTAAATGAAAACTCTCCCATATTTGGAACAACAATTTCTCCAAGGACATGACAGTTATGTGGAATGTAAATACAGATGCATAGTATGTTCCAAATGCATATGTTGTGGAATCCTATTGTACCTCGTATATGACAAAAATTGACAAATCTATGACAAGTGCATTCAAAATAATATGAAAAGAACATGAAAGAATTCATATTGATTCTATGCAAATGATACACACACTTGGAAATGCATTTCTTAATCTTCAACAAATGTCTACTCAGCAAGCAGTTCACATTGCCCTTTCCTTGCCCCTCACTTGTAGTTCAAGAAAATGTGTCTTCATAAACACATCTCCACTTGAAAAACACACATTTGTGCTTAAGCCACCGGTTTTGCTGCAACAAGAGCCTGACAATTTAGAGGATGTCGTATGTCTCTCTATTATTGATTATTGCATCCAGCTTCCATATCCTATTAGGCATATCTGCTTAACAGAATTCGTATCGCATTACAAAAAAAATGGTACACCCATATCAAAAAGAAAAAAAACCCTTTGTCATATGGTTTATCAAATACAATAAACATTGTGACTATAAAAATTATTGTAGAGAATAATTGTTGTTGTACGTTCTGTTCAATGAAAATGAAGAGACATCAATACATAACTTCTCTACATGGGAGGCTGTGTATGTTGCATTTGAGACTATAGTGCACATCAATGAATCTAGATTTACCTACAATGTTAATCCAACATGGGGCGATCTAGAAGTTGCACTTAATGGACTAGAAAACCCTGGCGATCAATATGAGACATTGAGAAAGCCAAAAACAAATAGAACTCCTTCTGAGTCCTATGAATTACAAGCGGATTTGCCTCGCCCTCCAATAGCTAGAAGTAAAAAATGTATCAATATTGGTTTTCAAGTTACAAAAAATCCTTTCCTAATTGAAAATAATGAATACCACGGAATAAGATGTAAGCTTAATCATGAACAACAAACAATTGTAAAGGACATTGTTCTTAAAAAATGCTTGAACATGAACAACCATATGCACGTGTTCCTTACAGGCGGAGCAGGAACAAGAAATACATTCACAGCGAAAGAATTGTTCCAAATGCTTATACGAATCTATGATTCAAACAATTCCTCTGATCCTATGAAACCAAAGGGCCTAATAGTTTCATACATAGGAAAATCTACATACAATGTTGGTGGAACAACAGTCCACTGTACATTTTTAATGCCTTTTAATAAGTCACAGTTTCTTCCACTTAGTAAGGAAATGTTGGATACATTATCTCAGCTGTATGAGGAACTCCAACTTGTTTTTATAGATTAATCATATTTGATTGGGAGTCAGTTCTTATATTCCATTGACAATCGACTAAGAAGCATAAAACATGTGTAGACATAATACTTTGGAAACATTGACATGATATTTTGTGGGGATCTTTACCAGGCACAACCCATCCATGATTCTTTGATATTTGAACAACCTACCGTTAACATGGAAACAGTCACCCATGACTTCTGGAGAGACAATATTAAATTATTTGAGTTGCATACCACAATGCACCAGACAAATGAAACAATAATTGAAATTATGAATAGAATGCGCACAAACAACCAAACATATGATGACTTGACCTATATCAATTTGAGATGCTTGTGGCCTGCACCAACAAACCCAATGTTCCCTTACCTGTTTTACAGAAACAAGTATGTTGCAAATCATAACATCCACATGTTGTCTCTCATGCCTAGCGATGATATCATCATTAATTCGATTGACCTGGAAGAAGATAACCATGGAAATGTGCCACGTCATGAACATTCACTCACTTAACCTTTGTAGCTTCTACTAAAATTAGAAATGCTAGTTGTAATATATGCCTGTAACTATGATTCACAGGATGGCTTGGCGAAAGGTGCAGATGGAATACTAAAAGGCTATACGAAGACAAAAAAAGTGGATGCCCTTTGGATTAAGTTCCATGAACCACATATAGGCAAGTGACAAGCAAGCAAGTTGTGTTATCTATATAATCCAAACACAGAAAGTGATTGGACACCTATTTTGAGAATATCGAAGCCAGTCTCAACATCAGTAAAGACAGGTGGACTGAATATTCGAAAATAGTTTCTGATTAAACTTGCATGTGCACATACAGTCCACGGATCACAAGGACTAACACTTGATAATGTTGCATTTCATCCTGTTGGAATTCAAATACATGGACTTGTATACACAACACTATCCTGTGTCAGAAGCATAGACTCCTTGTATTTACTAAGTCCTCTCACAAAAGATAACTTCAAAGTGAAACAAAAAGTTGATATTGAGATGGAACGACTGAGGACCACCAAAAAATGACAACTACATTATGATTACCAATCCATACAAACAAATTCATGTCTATCAATTCTCTCCCTTAACACACGCAGCTTAAATGCACACATGAATGATATATTGAATGACTATGATTTAATGCAATCTGATATTCTATGCTTGCAAGAAACACACATGGCATTATGCATGCAGAGCAAACAATTCCCAAATCAAAATTGCATATCAAGTTACATTACACATGGAGTGATGATACTGGTGAAAAAGCATGTACCAATTTTTGACCTTATACATATCGAAGAAAAGAATGTTGAATTGGTGCTTGCAAATTTTTTTTCCCATGGAACTGAAGTTGCAATACTCAATCTCTATGCTGCTCCCCATGCAACATTCTCCAACATAGTACATGTTATTTCCAATGCATTGGGTGATTTCCATCTAAACAGATCCGGTGTACTTGTAGGAGACTTCAATATTGACATGCTACAAAATACTAGCAGAACAAAAGAATTGGAAAACTACATGTGCAAATACAGTCTCCGCTTTCTCTTGAACAAAATAGGCCATCTGCAAAACACACTTATTGACCATGTTTGGTCCAATGTGCCCATTCCTCAATACATTATGTTTGTCTTAGACATATATTGGTATGATCACGATACAATTTGTATTGCAATTCAATTATGACATATACATCAAACTTATTGCAAACTCATATTTTTATGTTTCAAAGCATATCTGTATCCTTGATTTCTACACATATCGTTCTGGTGAGCATAAAATATACATGGTGCAAAAAAAAAAAAAAAAGGTGCATCCTCCCAAAAATCCATTTGGGAATCTATTTGTTAATGTTTAATCCATTATTATAGTTCTTTGTGTTTCAATAGATAACAACAACATAAGACAAGATCACTAAGAAATACACAATCACAAGAGACAAAACATTTATCCTGGGAAACCCTCTAGGGGAAGAAAACCCCAAAAAACTTCCTTATTATAGATAGCCAATACAATGCCAAGAGATAACTCAAACAAGTACAGAATGTCCTCTCCAAAATATGCACCTCTCTCTCTCTCTCTTCTCCAACTGCAGCTCCAAAACTTGTCTCTCAATGAACAAGTGAGTGTGTGTCTAAGTGAGGCACTAGCCTCCTTATTTATACAAGACTGGCATGTGTGGGAGTGTCCTTTCACTGGCAGGGCCGACTTCTTCTTCTAGGTGGTTATAACCACCTTTATTATATTATGGGGCCTCTTTGATATATTCTGGAGCCTATTTCTCTTTCTGCCTATTATAATTACATTATGACCAATCCACAAAAGGGGATTTGGTCCTTTTACAATAGCCGACATGATCAATCCACAATGGGGATTGATCCAATGAATAATATATCAAATAATAATAAGAATACACTTTGTAGTTACATTATTTCAAAACTCCCCCTTAATAAGAAGGGTATTCTACAACAGCATTAGACAAGAGAGAGGCCTTTATCATCAACAGCATCAGGAGGACAACATCATGAATATCATCTTGGAACACTAACTGACATATCTATAAATCATCGAAAGTTTTATTCATCGAGAGCATCGTCATTCTCAAAGGAATGCAATCATCATCTACATCAATATGTATTAGTATAAAACTAATACATCATCATCATCTTAGCATGAGGCTAGCTCATCATAATACAGGACTGGCTTTACGTCATAGCTGTTAAGCTAGAAACTTAGTACTCATCTTGCTTTACGTCATAGCTTCTCAAGATGGAAGCACAGTACTAGTCTCATCTCGACGTCTTTCTTTACATCACAACACTCAAGCTGGAAGAAAGATACTAGACTGGATTTACGTCACAACTATCAAGATGGAAGCACAATATTAGTCTCATCTCAATGTCTTGCTTTACGTCACAATCATCAGGTTTGAAGTAAGATACTAGACTGGATTTACGTCATAGCTATCAAGCTAGAAGCACAGTACTAGTCTCATCTCAATGTCTTTCTTTACGTCACAACCATCAGGTTGGAAGCATGATACTAGATTGGCTTTACGTCACAACAATCAAGATGGAATCACATTACTAGTCTCATCTCATCATCTTTTTTTATGTCACAACCATCAGGTTGGAAGAAAGATACTAGACTGGCTTTATGTCATAGTTGTCAAGCTGGAAGCACAGTACTAGTCTCATCACATCTTCTTTCTTTACATCACAACCATCAGGTTGGAAGCAAGATACTAGACTAGATTTATGTCATAGCTATCAAGATGGAAGCACAGTACTAGTCTCATCACATCTCCTTTCTTTACATCACAACCATCAGGTTGGAATCAAGACACATCTCATCACTACAACTACTCCCCCTTTCAATGAAGGTCCTTTCATACTATACCAAGCTTATCTCGAGAATGCTCAAAATTTACATGAGATAGGGGCTTGGTCAACACATCAACAACCTATTCATTTGTGCTAACATACTGGAGATTTAAGGCTCCTATCTGCACCATGTCACAGATGTAATGATAACAAATCTCTATGTGATTCGACTTGTCATGGAATACATGATTCTCTTTCATATTTATGAAGCTCTGTTTTTCATATAGGATCGTGGTTACTTCCATCTCTAGGTCAAATAGGTTGGTTAGAAAATTTCTAAGCCATATAACTTCACAACTGATAGAACATGCAACAATGTATTATGATTCCGTTGTCCTGAGAGCAATGATGGATTGCTTCCTACTCTGCCATGAGATCATGGTTGATCTCAAACTGAAACAACATCCTGAAGTGATTTTCCTATTAGAAGCACTTCCTACCCAATCTGAATCAGTGCACCCACTCAATGTGAAAACATGATCTCCATCATAATTGAGACCACAATCTAATGTACCCTTAAGGTACCTCATCACATGTTTTGCAGCCACAAGGTGAACATGTCTGGGTTCTGCTAGAAACTGACTCAAGGTGTTCACAGAAAAACAAATATCTGGTCTGGTGTTCGTCAGGTGCATCACTAATCCAAAGATCTGTCTATATAGTGTCGCATCAATCAATTCTGATGAAGTGTCAACCAACAGCTTTAGCTTCACTTCCATGGGTGTCATCATGGACTTGCACTCTAACATGTCAAATCTCTTCAAGATTTCAACTGCATACTTCCCTTGGTTAAGGAATATCCTCTCTGGACTCTGTCATACCTCAAGAGCTAAGAAATAGTGCATTAGGCCAAGGTCTTTCATCTCGAATTCTGAAGCAATTATCTTCTTACATTCAGTGATGATATTTTCTTCTCCAGTTAAGAATAAGTCATCCACATATTGCAATAATACCACTAGCTCATCGTTCATAACCTTGAAGTAGAGGTTAGACTCTTCTTTACTCTTGGTAAATCCCAAGCTCATTAGAAAGTTGTCTATCTGGCCATTCCAAGCTCTATGATCTTGCTTCAATCCGTACAAGGCTTTATTCAACTTCCAGACATGAGACTTCCTGTCTTCAACTTCAAATCCTTGAGGTTGCTCTATATATACTTCCTTTTCGATAACACCATTTAGGAAATATGTCTTTACGTCCATCTGGTGTAACTTCCACTTTATCTTAGTTGTAAGGGCTATGATGGTTATGATCGATGTGTATCTGGCTATAGGAGCGAATGTCTCTTCATAGTCAATGCCTTCTTTTTGAGAAAAGCCATGAGATACAAATCTTTCTTTATGCTTCTCAATAATTCTATCAACAACATGTTTTATTTTGAAGAGCCATCTGGACGATACCACATCCTTGTTATTCGGTCTGGAAACTATTTCCCATACATTGTTATTTATTATGGATTGGTATTCTTCTGTCATGGCATATGCCCATTCTTTCTTCTAAATGGCTTCTTCAAAGTAGGTAGGCTCCTTTTCTAGGAGATCACACATCAAATCCATATAACTGGAGAATAGCTTAGGTCTCTTCACATGTCTTGTGGTTCCTTCGGGAACACCATACTTCTCTCCATCTTGAATAATCTCTCTAGCCCAAGCTGGCTTTCTTTGATGGAGGATCGTCATTTGAGGAGGTTCTTGAAACTATGCTCCCTCATGATCTTCTAAAATTTCCTCATCAAGGGAAGTTATGACTTCCCTCACTAGTTCTGCAGCTCTGGGAACCTCCCTCACTGATTCTGCAACTCTGTGGATTACGGTTTCCTCTTCATATACCTCTTCAAGATGGAATTTTCTTGATTCATTAAGTGTTGCATCTTCATCAGAGGTCACATCCCTGCTAATATCAATGTGGTGGTGACCTAGTATATAGATCCTAAAGGCCTTGGAGACCTCACAGTATCCCACAAATATTCCCTTCTTTCCTGAGGGTTCCATCTTGTTTCTTTTCTCTTTCGGTATATGCATAAATACTGGGGAGCCAAATATTTTGAGATGGCTTACCTCTGGCTTCTTTCTGGTGAACATCTCTTCTGGGGTCTTGAACCCAAGTGCACTATGGAACAATCGATTTTGCACATATACGGATGTTATTGTTTCTTCTAGCCATAAGAACATAGGAAGATCTTGATCATGGATCATGGTCTTCACGACTTCCATTATCATTCTGTTATTTCTTTCAGCCAGACCATTTTGTTGAGGATTATAGGGAATAGTGAGTTCCCTCTTGATCCCAACATCTTTGGAGAAGTTCATGAACTCTTTTGAGGTGTATTCTCCTCCATTATATGACCTGAGTATCTTGATCTTTCTTTCAGAAATGTTCTCTATCAAGGCTTTGAATTCCTTGAACTTGTTGAACATTTCATCTTTATATTTCAAAAAAAATACAACCAGGTCTTACGAGAATAATCATCAATGAATGATACATAGTATACATACCCACTCATGGAGGATGATGGCATTGGTCCACACACATATGAATGGATGAGTTCTAGGACTCATTCTGCTTTGATGTCTCTCTTCAGAAAAGGGTTCTTGATATTCTTCCCTTGTTCACATCCATTGCATACGCGTTCATGGTCAACCTTGAGTTCTGGTAAACATGTGACCTCTTTGCATATGTATGGTAGCGCCTTGTATTTAATATGAGCTAATCTTCTATGCCAAAGTTCACATGGATTCTCAATGGCGTGGGTCATGGAATCTTCTGAGTGACCCTTTAGCTTATGCAATCCACCTTCTTCTTTTCCAATGATGATTGCTTCATTTATGGTCTCTCCTTTAGCATGTTTCCTTTTGCAACCTTTACTATAGCTTCCTCAGGGTTATTACCTATGACCTGGAGCAAGGTCAACAAAAAAACAAGAAAGAATAATATCCTTTAGATAATATAAAGTAATAGCATGAACAATCATCATAGTAGCTCCTTTAGAGCTATCACTTGTAACTTGTCTGAAGCAAAGATTAAAGGTAAGGAATACAATACAAAAATGAGGTCAACACTCTCATAGTGTTTTGATCAAACATTCCTCCATGGAAAGATGGAACTAACACATGAGATTCTTCCTAGAGGAGGTGTTAGTTGTATCAGACAAATGATTATGTTAAGAATTTACCTCTATGTGTTCACATGCCATCAAGTATGATACTTTACAAAGACTGTTATTTCAACTATAGTCATCAACTTGTCATGTGTACCTTTGAATCTTATTAAATTGATTAATCAAACCTGGAGCCTTGTCCTTAGGAATGAGTTCTTTCTTTTCTTTCGAGTCTTCTTCACTCAATATGATGAATGGTTTCTTCAACCTATCTTCTGTACTAAGACAATACACTATCTTGAAAGAAGGTTGGGTTAGAGGATAAATTCCATGATCTCAACTTTTAATCCATCTAATACCTTGACTCAGATTTTGATCAAAGGTTAGAATGATGGTCATAGCTACAACATGCAACACTGATCAAAATAATGTCATAACAAATATATGCATATCAGAATAATCACACCTGGATTGCATCATTCCTCTGAATGTGTTGGATCTTGAGATCCTTCTGGATCTATGGAAAGATATCCCTTCTCCTGTAAATACTCTTTAAATTTTAACCATTTAAACATAAGTGAGTACATACATATGATGGCATTTGCAGGTAGTAGCACCATCTTGTAGCAGCGATAATCATTACCAACTTTTAAAAACTTCAAGGGTGTTTGTAACTGGTACTACAGCTGCAACTGCAATTGATACTGCAACTGAAACTAGTTATGAGACTGCAACGGCAAATAGTTCTGAGACTGCAACTGCAACTGCGACTTAGGGTTTTATGAGGAAACCCTAATTTTTCAAACTTCAAAATTTGAAGTTCTGATCCAGGGGATAGATGCACTGAGCTGAGGCGAGTAACATGGTGCAGTCAAATTTATGAAAATCCAACTTTTACCCCCTCAAACTTGATCTATGGATTTCTGGACTGGTGCTTCTGGGTTTTTGGTACCTCTGGTATTGTGGTGCTTCTAGTACTCTGGTTTTCTATTTTTCTAGTACTTTGTGAAACTAGGGTTTCACTTTCTGGAAGATCTAGCCACTGAAAAGGTGCGTTGAAGGTGCCAAAATGATCCTTGGGGGAGGGCACACTTTTCTAGATGATTTTAGGGCTAAAATACCTCTCCAGCAAAATCCCCTAATTTGCATGTACGACGACAATGACGTTTTTCACTTTTCTCTTGTGAAAGATGCTCTCTTCAGCTTGGCTCTGATACCATGTTAATGTTTAATCCATTATTATAGTTCTTTGCATTTCAATAGATAACATCAACATAAGACAAGATCACTGAGAAATACATAATCACAAGAGACACAACATTTATCCAGGGAAGCCCTCTAGGAGAATAAAACCCAACAAAAATTCATTATTGAAGATAGCTAATACATTGTGTTATCACAAATTTTTTTTTAGCAAATGGTTATAGGAATCCAACATCTTCAAACAACTATTAGTTCACCCGTGGACCAAAATTACCAAAAACACATTTCCAAAAGGTCCAAAACTATACAATCAGTTATAAAATCAGGATGCGCTATCACTATACAGGGCGCGCACGCACATGCGCCATGAAGAAATGCAGGAAAAGTGCACATGTGCATGATGCGTGAATGTGGATGCTAAAATCCGTGCACACCTGAGAATGACGCATTTATTATTTTGGTCTGCCTCCCACCCACTTCTGGTTCAGCTTCCAAGTCGATTTGACATCCAAATCTCGGCTGGATCCAGCTGGGTGGCTGGTCAAAGACCTAAAGGTTCCCTAAACAACCCCTTTTGACACTAAAAGTTGGTTGCACAATACCTCAAAGTGGTGCTATAAAACAAGGCCATGGGTTCGCTACATCTTCAAGGAATTCATTTGCAACGTTATGCTGCTACTATTCTCTTGGGGAAACCTCTTTTCTCATTAAGAGCATACTAGCACCATTCCATTTGGACAATCCACATCACCTTTTGAGTGGGTTAGCTTGGGATTCTTTCACCATTTCTTTCAAGTTTTCAAGTTGTAAGAAGAGCTCAATCTTGGGGGTCCAAGAGCCCTCCCTTGGAGGAAGAAGGGACCCAAAGTCCCCTTTCTCTTTGGTGTTTTATTTTTCACTAATACAATCCTTTCCATTGGTGACATGAGTCTTTTTTGTTTCTTGTTCTTATGTCCTTATGCACAATAGTTTAATTGTTTTTTCCTTTCCTAGTTTAATTCTTAGCTTAGTCTTTTATGTTTATTCTTTTAACTATTTACTTTACTGTTGTCTTTCTTAGCTAACCCAACTAAGCTTGTAAGCACCTCTATTTTTCTCATTTAGGTGACAAAAGAGGTGCAACACAATGCCAAGAGATAACTCAAACAAGTACAGAGTGTCCTCTCCAAAAGATGCGCCTCTCTC
>ML780690.1:509195-520384 GCA_009831015.1 Picea engelmannii | reverse complement strand
CTGCAGTTTTGAAACTTGTCTCTCAATGAACAAGTGAGTTTGTGTCTAAGTGAGGTGCTAGCCTCCTTATTTATACAAGACTGACATGTGTGGGAGTGTCCTTTCACTAGCAGGGTCAAATTCTTCTTCTGGGTGGTTATAATCACCTTTATTATATTCCGGGGCCTCTTTGATATATTATGGGGAAGACTTCTCTTTCTGCCTATTATAATTACATTATGACCAATCCGCAAAAGGGGATTTGGTCCTTTTACAATAGTCGACATGATCAATCCACAATGGGGATTGATCCAATGAATAATATATCAAATAATAATAAGAATACACTTTGCAGTTACATTATTTCAACATTATTCATCTTATTGTATTTTTCTTTTGTATATCTACATAGTAGTTTCATTTTTCTTAACATCTGAACTTATGTTCATATCCCTTTTGTTTTGTAATTTTGTTGATATAAATAGAGAGGAAAACTAGAGGGCGCAAAGAACTCCTACCCAGAGATGTAGACGAATCCATGCAAAGGTGCATTCTTTTTCTGCCCGTGTTCCATAGTAAACAATTTTTCGTTTTCTTTCTCTGTATTTGTCAAACTTATTTGCAGCTATGTTTTTTTTGTGCCGGGAGGCTGCTATGCTGAACGTCCGCCATCCAGCAAAAATGCAATGTTGAGCCAGCCAGCTTGCAAGTCCACTTGTCAATATGTATATCTCCCAACTATGACTACTATTTGCAGGACACAGAACATTAGAGGCACAATGTACAACCCGCAAGTGCGTGATCCAAATAAGTGGTTAAGTATGGAATAAGGGATCTGTGCATACTTGGTATGTAGTGCTCATTTCTGGGAGCCCGCCAACCTTGAAGTCTGTCAATTTCTATATTACAGAAATCAATAGAAGTAGAATGTTTAGTCGGGCAACTCGCAAATCTGCTTGTCAAATGACAAATATTGAGCTGGCCACCCCACAAATCTACTTGTCAATTTATTATCGTAAGAAATTTGCAAGGCACCAAACAATAGAGGCCCATTTTTAAACCCGCCAGCCTGACAACACGCGATCCAGTAACTTTACATGGTCTATAAAATCTGAGCCACGCCGTAAATCCGCTACTCAATTTGTATATCATAGAACTATATGTGCTATTTGTAGAACACAAAACAATAGAGGCATATTTTTTGACCCCTCTCACCCGAGAACCCGCAAGTATGGAATGTGATATCGGTACATGATCTATAAAATCTCATGTCCATAGTTTATAAAGTTACATATTTAGTTTTGCCTCATTTCCACACACACTGATCTGGTAACCACATAGTTGGTGTTGCGCATGAATTATGAAATGTGCATTGGGATTCGAATGAAGCCCTTTTCTTTGCTTGGCCTATTTTGAGACTGCCAGCTTGAGAACCCAATTTCTATATGAAGAAAATCGGCCCGATGTACAACTCGTAAGTATGTATTGCTTGTTTGTGGGAGCCTGTTGGCCCTAGACTAGAATGTTGAACCGCCTAGCCTGTAAATCTTCTTGTTAATTTATTATCATAAGTTGTTCGTAAGGAACCGAACAATAAAGCCCCATTTTTTGACCCCACTAGCATGAGAACCCACGATCCAGAAACTGTAGATGGTCTATAAAATTTGAACCACCCCGCAAGTCCGCTTCTGAATTTGTATATTGTAGAACTGTATGTGCTATTTGTAGAACACCGAACAATAGAGACCTTCTTTCAACCCACCCTTCCGCCCAATAACCCACGATCCTGAAAGTTCCCAAATATCGAATTCCATATCCATACATGATCTATAAAATATTTTGTCCATACTTTATGAAGTACATTTTTAGTTTTTCCTTGTTTCTACACATACTGATCTGGTAACTACAAAGTTTCTATTGCACATGAATTATGAAATATGCAGTGGGATTCGGACTGAGCACTTTGGTTTGCTTAGTTGAACAATTCCAATTCATGCAGTTTCAACATTGGACACTCAACAATTTCTCCATGCACTTTCAGACTTGCCCATTGCTTCCTTGCTTTCTCTTCCCCGTGCCACTCACCTTCACAAGTGTGCATAATAGGAAATAGTGTTTATATATATATTTGTTTGTGTGTGTCTATGTCTTCTTTCTAAATCTTTAATGTTGACAGGTCATCGTGCAGGAACCATCCAAGCTATCATTGATGCGTGCGAGGCTTGAGAAGTTCTACCATCAATGAAATTTTTTGCAAAGGCTTTTCTTATCCCTTCCCAGTCTTAATTTCCAATGCCATGGAATGTCATTCGCACACCGCCATCTTGCTTCCTTCAGGAAACCTCCAATCTCTTCTTAGTATTAATTTCAAATACCATCCAATGTCGTTCGAATGCCGCCAACTTGGTTCATTCACCAAACCTCCAATCCTTAAATGTTCTTCACCGTAACCCCCACTTTCGCACTTCTAAGTATGAAATAATTATGCTTTACTTCTAACAGGTCAGTATATAGGACACATAGATATTTTCATTAATAAGGAGATTTTCCATTCACACACATTGAAGCAATGTTTCTAGGGGCTTATATTGGCCCCTCCATTTCTTCATTTCAAGAAGCCTTTGTAGCAAACCAACGTTTTCATAAATGACTGGCAGCAGCTCCACAACAGTTTTGTACAGATACAGTGAACATCTTCCTCATGAGATTCCTGTGCAGAAGAAGGGAAAATGAATTGTAGGGGAGGCGGAGCAACCCAAAATTTACAGTGAAAACATGGATCTTGAAGCTAATCTAGAAAGCATGTTCTACAACCTTGACAATCCTAGAGATGCAATTCATTATGCCTTCTCAATGAACATGGTTGATACCAATTGTTTTTACGAAGATGAATCCTTCATATTCCAAAGCATTGTTTTTTAAATTGGATCAAAACAATTAATCATTGAAAAAAGAGATGTAAAAAATAAGAAAAGAAAACATTGTTTAGAACTTGACCTTGCCAACATGCAGGTGTCCAAAATATATGAACTTCACATGGCAACTAGAGATTCTCTTCATGATTTTGTTGGATTCATTGAAGTTGAAAATGCCAGAATAAAGAAACGGATTAAGGAATTAGAGGAAGCTTTGTTTCCTATGCCATTACTTGCCAGTTATTTGGAAATAGCCATGCCTACGACTATGTGCACCCCTGCAACAAATCTAAAAGGGTCCTCTTGATTCCTTGCATCCTTTAGAGGATATGTGGAGAAAAATATCAACAAAAGAATGGAACTGATTACAAAGGCCTAGGAAACATCATAGAATATGGATTCCCTAGGCAACAGAGCACATAACTTGCTCCTACTTCTGTAGATGGATTTAAAAAATGAAGAAACTTTCTATATGTAGAGGGTCATCCATTTTTCCTTTTATGTCAACAACATTCCAAAGATGAGAAGAAGACAACATGATCTCATATCTGAAAAATGGCTCACTCAATTAGAAGTATGTTGGAAAGAGAAAGTGAAGAACCTGTATCTCATCATCCAATCATGTGAGCAAGCAATATCGATGAAATAAACATTATTCACAAAGATCACCAAAATAGACTTAGCAGGAAAGAAAAACGGCTTCAAGGACCCCAACTTAATCCTCAACTCGTTCGCATTAACCAAGAAATCTTTCGATAAACAAGTTGATAATTTGAAGGCCTTCTCTTTAGAAAATTTTTACAGGATTGTTGAATATCATGAAGAAGAGGTGGAAAACTGGCTTGTCCGCTATTAGGTACAGAATGGAGACATTCATGAAGCTTTGTGTAAACTTTCAATTGATCTAAGTGATTTAGAAAATGATTTTTTCAGCATTCAAATCCGCAATGACATCAACATGGCTCCCCGCAGAAGCTATATTGAAGAGAAATTGAAGTGGGCCACCAACGAAATCCAACAGTCAAATGCATAAATCATCTATTTATCAATCCAGTTATTCAAGAGGGCTGCCCACAAAAACCAACAGGGAAAGGCATGACCAAGAAAATACCAAAATTACTTATATGTACCATCCCTATAAGTGTATAGTGATAGTCCTTTATTTATCAATCCAGTTATTCCAACTTTTCTAAGTAGAAATCTATAGACAAAAACTGATCTTCCCATTTCAACTTTTCAGGTATTACATTCTACGGTGTCCAACTTCTTTCCATAGTCCTATTTCTTCTACATACTTATGTTATGGTTCACAGGAGCCCCAATCCCAGTCTATATGACAAATGCATTTACATTTCCAGGGATATGTAACAAAATACTATTTTTTCATATATTCGAAATAAATATATTCTTTTGTCTCCTTATATAATTATGTGTTCCTAGATTTTTATCTTCAGCTATGCTGAATGTGAAGTCATTATATTTATTTCATCTCAATTCTCTTTTTTTCTTATGCATTTTTTCTCCGGCTTGGTCATTTTCAAAATAGAGTATGACATAAATCACTCACTCAAATTTGAGATATCATATTTCACACACACACACACACATATATATGCTTCTTTTAATTTCCAGGAATATGTAACACGTTTGATTTTTTTCTATATATATGTCATAAAATTGTGTTCACTACTTTTTTTGTACTCAAACGTATAGTAATTTGTCATTTCTTTCATCTTTACCACCTGTCCTTCATACTTTTGCCAAAAAGGCCCTTAAAATTAAAATAGTCCGCAAGTCCACTTGTGAATCTGTATATCACGGAACTGTGGGTGCTCTTTCTAGGAAATGGAACAATAGACGCCCAATTTTCAGTCCGCTAGGTCGACAACCTGTGATCCAAAAACTGCGTAAGTATGGAATTAGGGCCCCCATACTTTATAAAAGTATGTATTTCGTATGTATAAAAGTAAATATCTACTTTCAAAAATTACGTTTTTGCTATGTATAATTTATGCTCTCCAAGTACCTATAATTTGATATATTTCAATTTCTTGTATCGATGAGCCCCTATTTTAAAGAAAACTAATTTGGGAATGCTATTTATTTGGTCCTCTTGTCCACCGCCCTATGTAACAAACATTGGTACTATGTTTTTTGTACATTTTTCCAACACCGTATGTAAAACCTATGTAAAGAAAACTAATTCAACAATGCTAAATTTTTGGGACACAAGCCCCTTGAAATTCAAATAGTTTGCAAGTCCCATTATCAATTTGTATATCATGGAACTCTCGGTTCTATTCGAATCACATGGAACAATAGAAGCCTGATTTTCAGGTCCCCAGCGCGAGAACCCGCGATCCAGAAACTGGCGAAGTATGGAATGAGGGTTTCATCCATGTTCTAATTCGGGAAAGCTAGTTTTTTCCCTGCTTTTATGTGTTCCTATATTTTTATCTTTAGCTATGTTGAATGTCAAGTCATTGTGTTTATTTTATCTCAATTCTCTTTTTTCTCGTGCATATTTTCTCCTACCTCGACATTTTCAAAATTAACTATGACATAAATCACTCACTCAAATTTGAGATATCATAGTTCACACACACACACACACACACACGTGTGTGTGTGTGTGTGTGTGTGTGTGTGTGTGTGTGTGTTTCTTTAAATTTCTAGGAATATGTAACATGTTTTATTATTTTTTTTTTATAAATGTCATAAAATTGTGTTCACTACTTTATTTCTACTCAAACGTATAGAGAGTATGTCATTTCTTGCATCTTTACTACATGCCCTTCATAATGTTTTCCACAAAGGCCCTTAAAATTAAAATAGTCCAGAACCACCCTTCTGAATTTGCCCCAATTTCCAGCTCGCCAGCCTGAGAAACCTCAATCCAAAAACTACCTAAGTATGGAATCAACGTATGTATAAAATTAAATATCTACTTTAAAAAATTACGTATTTGGTATGTATAGTTTACGATCTCGGGGAACCTACAATTTCATAAATTTCATTTTCTTATGTCCAGGAGCCCCTGTTTTAAAGAAAACTAATTACATAATGCTATTTATTTTCTCCTTTTCCCCACCACCCTTTGTAACATACATTGCTACCATACCTTTTGTACCTTTTTCCGCCAGTGTATGTAAAACATGCCTAAACAAAACTAATTCGTGAATGTTGGATTTTTTGGAAACGAGCTCCTTAAAATTCAAATAGTCTGCAAGTTTGATTCTCAATTTGTATATCATTGAACCGTTGGTGCTATTTGTAGGACATGGAACAAAAAAAGCCCTATTTTCAGGTCCCCATCTTGAGAACCCGCGATCGAAAAACTAGCTAAGTCAACAACCCACTTTTTTAAAGAAAACTAGTTCCATAATGCTATTTTTTTCATACTTTTTTCCAGCAGCCTATGTAACAGACATCAATAATATATTTTTTTCTTTTTTTTGTCCACTACCATATGTAAAAAGGAAAACTAATTCGGTAATGCTATACTTGTTCCTTATAAATGGCATGAACTCAAAACTATAAAAAGCATGAACCAAAACTGAAAAAGCATCCATCGAAACTGAGAAAAAAGAATGAACCAAAATTGGACACAATTCTAAATGGCATGAACTCGAAATAGTAAAAAGAATGGACCAAATCTGAAAAAGCATCCATCGAAATTGAGAAAAAAACATGAACCAAAATTGAAAAAGCAATTCTAAATGGCATGAACTCGAAACTGTAAAAAGGCATGAACCAAAACTGAAAAAGCATCCATCAAAAATAAAATCTTGAGAAGTCAATTGAAGAGAGAGAGGTAGAGGCAAGAAACTATCTATCAGTTGAAAGAGAGGTGGAAGAAGAGCTCTATATATCAAATATAACCCTATTTCGACATTTTCTCCCTATGTTTCAACATTTTCTCCCTCTGTTTCAACATTTTCCTCCTCCTCTATCTATGGTATTGTATGCATGTGTGGTTGTATGGTATTCTATGTAAGTCCTATTGTCAATTTGTATATCGTGAAACTCTAGCCATTGTTTGTAGGCCATGGAACAATAAAAGCCCAATTTTCAACCCTCCAAACCGAGAACCCGCCATACAAAAAATTCAAATTGTCCGCAAGATAGCTTCTCAATTTGTATATCGAGGAACTCTTGGTGCTATTTGTAGACCACAGAACAACAAAAACCCAATATTCATCCCCCAACCCTGACAACCCGGAATGAATCTTCTGTACATGCTCTATATATCTACTTAATCAAATTACATATTTAATTTTTGTAGGCCACAGAACAACAGAAGCCCAATTTTCAGCCCGAGAACCCGCGATCCGAAAACTCAGTCTAGAAGACTGCATGTCAATTTCTATATTGTGGAGCCCTCGATGCTATTTGTAGGACACAAAACAACAAAAGACTTATTTTCATCCCCCCAACACGAGAACCCACGATCCAAAAACTCAAATAGTCTGCAAGACCGCTTCTCATTTTGTATTTCATGGAACTCTCAGTGCTATTTGTAGGGCATGGAACAACAAAAAACCAATTTTCAGCCCACCACCCCGACAACCCCAAAATGAAGCTTTCATGCATGCTCTATATATCTGTTGAAATAATGTAACTGTGAAGAGAATTCTTATTATTATTTTGTTATTTGATTAAATCCCCATTGTGGATTAATCATGTCATTATTATTATTATTATTGTTATTGGATTAATCCCCATTGAGGATTATACATGTCGGTAATTGTATAAGGAACAAATCCCCTTTTGTGGATTGGTCATCGGACAATTACAAAGGACATAATAAGAAGTCGGCCCCAACAATTATAATGGAAGACCTAGAATTAATTAAAGGTGGGTTTACCCACCCAGAGTGAGAGGTCAACCCTGCCAGTTGTGACCTTTCACACGTGCCAGTCTGATATAAATAAGAGGTTAGCGCCTCACTTCAAACACACAACTCACTTGCTCAGTTTGAGAGACAAGTTCTGATCTGTTACCGGCAAAGGAGAGAGGGAGAAGAGTGGCACATATTTTGGAGAGGACTTTCTATATTGGTTTGAGTTATCTCTTGACATTGTATTGGCAATTTATGATAAGGAAGTTTTTGTTGGGTTTTCTTCCCCGAGAGGGTTTCCCAGGATAAATTTTGTGTCTCTTGTGAATGTGTATTTCTCAATGATTTTGTTCTTATGATGCTCTTATATATTGAAATGCAAAGAACTATAATAATGGCATAAACATTAACATGGTATCAGAGCCAACCCGAAGGAAGCACAATTTGCAAGAGAAAAAACGTTACTGTTACCGTACCCAAAAATTAGGGTTTTGCAAAAGTGAGTATATTCAGCTCCCTAACCTCGTAGAAAGATGTTCCCTCCCCCAAGGATCAATTTGGCACCTAGAGCACACCTTTTCAGTGGTTGGATCTCCCAAAAAGTGAAACCCTAGTTTCACAAAAGTACTAGAAGTACCAGAAAACCAGTACCAGAAGTACCAGAGTACCAGAAAACTAGAAGCACCAGTCCAAAAATCCACAAATCAAGTTTGAGGGGGTAAAAGTTGGATTTTTGAAATTTCGACTGCACCATCTAACTCGCCTCAGCCCAGCGCATCTATCCCCTGGATCAAAATTTCAAAATTCGAAGTTTGAGAAATTAGGGTTTCCTCATAAAACCCTAAGTTGTAGTTGCAGTTGTAGTCTCAGAACTAGCTGTAGTTGCAGTACTAGTTGCAGTTGCAGCCATAGAACTAGCTACAATCACTCTTGAAATTTTTGGTAATGATTAACGCTGCTACTAGATGGAGAAACTAGCTGCAAATGTTATCCGAGGTATGTACTCACATATGGTTAATGGTTAAATCCTAAAGAGTATTTGCAGGAGAAGAGATCTTTTGCCATAGATCCAGAAGGATCTCAAGATCCAACACATTCAGAGGAATGATGCAACCCAGGTGTGATTATTCTAATATGCATCTATTTGTTATGAAATTATCTTGATCAGTGTTGCATGTTGAAGCTATGATCAAATCATTAGAAGGATTAAAAGTTGATCATAGATATTATCCTCTAACCTAACCTTTTGTCAAGATATCATATTGTCTTAGTACAATAGATAGGTTGAAGAAAGTACTCGTCACTTGAGTGAAGGAGACCTGGAAGAAAAGCAAGCACTCACTCTTGAGGACAAGGCTCCAAGTTTGATTAATCAAGATTCAAAGGTACACATGACAAGCTAATGACTCTAGTTGAGATAGAAATCGTCGTAAAGTATTATACTTGATAACATGTGAGAATACTTTGCCTAATATGACTAACACCTCCTCTAGGAGAAACCTCTTGTGTTAGTTCCAGGTTGCCATGGAAGAATGCTTGGTCACAACACTAAGATAGTGTTGAACTCATTCCGTATTGTATTCCTTACCTTTAATCTTTGTTGAATTATAAGTAATAGCTCTAGAGGAGCTACTGTGATGATTATTTCTGCTATTGCTTTATAGGATATTATTCTTGCTTGTTGTTTTGTTGACCTTGCTCCAGGTCACATGAGGAAGCTATAGCGAAGGTTGCAGAAGGAAACATGCTAAATGAGAGATCATAAATGAAGCAATCATCAGTGGAAAAGAAGAAGGTGGGTCAATCAGAAGCTTCCATGACCCACACTATTGAAGAATCCATGTAAACTCTAGAAGATTAGCTCACATCAACTACAAGGCACTACCATACATATGCAAAGTTGTCACAGGTTTACTAGAACTCAAAGGTGACCATGAAGGCATATGTGATGGATGTGCACAAGGGAAGAACGTCAAGAACCCATTTTCGAAGAGGGAAAGCAAGGTAGAAGGAGTCCTAGAACTCATTCATTTAGATGTATGTGGCCCAATGCCATCATCCTCCAATAATGGGTATGTATACTATGCATAATTCATTAATGATTGTTCTCGTAAAATACCTAGATATATTTGAAGTATTCATCAAGGTCAAGGAATTCAAAGCCTTGATAAGAGAACTCTTCTGTAAGGAAGATTAAGATACTCAGGTCAGATAATGGAGGAAAATATACCTCAAAATAATTCATGAATATCTGCAAAGATGGTGGGATCAAGATCTCCAACAAAACAGTGTAGCTGAACGGAAAAACAGAACCATGCTGGAAGCTATGAAGATCAAGATCTTCCTATGTGCTTATGGGCAGAAGTAGCAATGACAATTATTTATGTGCAGAACTGATTTCCCCATAGTGCACTTGGGCTCAAGACACCAGAAGAGATGTTCACAGGAAAGAAGCTAGAGGTAAGCCATCTCAAAATATTTGGATGTCCAATGTTTATTCATATACCGAAAGAGAAAAGAAACAAGCTGGAACCCTTCAGGAAAGAAGGGAATATTTGTGGGATACTGTGAAGTATCCAAGGCCTTCAAAATCTACATACCTGGTCACCGCCACATTGAGATCAGCATGTACGTGACCATTGATGAAGAAGAAGCACTTAAGAAATCAAGAAGATGCTAGCTTGAAGAAGTATATGAAGAGGAACCTGTAAATCCCAGGATTGCAGAATCAATGAGGGAGGTTCCCAGATTTGCAGAACCAATGAAGGAAGTCTTAACTTCCCCTGATAAGGAACTTCTAGAAGACCATGATATAGTAGAAGTTCAAGAACCTCCTCAAATGACCTTCTCCCATAAAAGAAAGCCTGCTTGGGCAAGAGAGTTTATTCAAGATGGAGAGAAGTATGGTGTTCTAGAAGGAACCTCGAGACAGGTGAAAAGACCAAATCCATTCTCCAATTACACGGCTTTGATATGTGATCTCCCAGATGAAGAGCCTACCTGCTCTGAAAAATCCATTCAGAGAAAAGAATGGGCAGATTCCATGACGGAGGAATACTAATCAAGTATGGGAAATAGTTCCCAGATCGAAGAATAAAGATGGGGTATCCTACAAATGGCTCTTAAAAATAAAACATGTTGTTGATGGAAGTATTGAGAAGTATAAAGAAAGATTTGTCGCCCATGGCTTTTTCCCAGAAGGAAGGCATTGACTATGAAGAGACATTTGCTCCTGTGGCCAGATACACTTCGATTAGGACCATTATAGCTCTTGCAGCTAAGATCAAGTGGAAGATGTACTAGATAGATGTAAAGACAACTTTCCTGAATGGTGTTATCGAAGAGGAAGTGTATATAGAGCAACCCCAAGGATTTGAGGTTGAAGATAGGAAGTCTCATGTCTGTCGATTGAAGAAAGCCTTATACGGATTGAAGCAAGCTCCCAGAGCTTGGTA
>ML780690.1:486348-509145 GCA_009831015.1 Picea engelmannii | reverse complement strand
GAAGTGTATATAGAGCAACCCCAAGGATTTGAGGTTGAAGATAGGAAGTCTCATGTCTGTCGATTGAAGAAAGCCTTATACGGATTGAAGCAAGCTCCCAGAGCTTGGTATGGCCGTATAGACAGTTTCTTGATGAGCTTAGGATTTACCAAGAGTAAAGAAAACTCAAATATCTACTTCAAAATTATGGATAATGAACCAGTAATACTATCACTGTATGTGGATGACTTATTCTTAACTAGAGAATAAAAGCTCATCGTTGAATGTAAATAGAGACTTGCCACATAATTTGAAATGAAAGACCTTGGTCTAATGCATTACTTCTTAGGCCTTGAGGTATGGCAGAGTCCAGAGAGAATCTTCCTTAACCAAGGGAAGTACACGGTCGAAATCTTAAAGAGATTCGACATGCTAGAATGCAAGTCCATGAATACTCCCATGGAAGCAAAGTTGAAGCTGTTGGTCGATACTTTGTCAGATTTGATAGATGTCACTCTGTATAGACAGATTATTGGATCGTTGATGTACCTGACGAACACCAGACCAGATATATGTTTTGCAGTGAACACCTTGAGTCAGTTTCTGGTAGAGCCCAGACGTGTTCATCTAGTGGTTGCAAAACATGTGATGAGGTACCTTAAAGGTATAATGGATTATAGTCTCAACTATGATGGAGATCATGACTTCACATTGAGTGGATATACTGATGCAAATTGGGCAGGAAGCGTTGCTGATAGAAAGAGCACTTCCGGATGTTGTTTCAGTTTGGGATCAGCTATGATCTCGTGGCAGAGTAGGAAGTAATCCAGTATTGCTCTCAGCATAGCGAAAGCAGAGTACATTGTTGCATGTTCTGCTAGTTGTGAAGCTATATGGCTTTGAAAGTTGCTGACAAGCCTATTTTATTTGGAGATGAGAGAAACTACGATTCTATGTGAAAATCAAAGTTGTATTAAAATGACAGAGAATCTTGTGTTCCACGACAGGTCGAAGCACATAGAGATCCGCTATCATTTTCATCAGCGACATGGTACAAAGAGGATCCTTGAAGCTCCAGTACATTAACATGGATGAACGGGCTGCTGATGTGTTGACTAAGCCTCTATCTCGTGTAAAGTTTGAACAATTTCGAGATAAGCTTAGTATTGTCTGAAAGGACCCTCCCTGAAAGGGGGAGTAGATGTATTCCTTGCTTCTGACCTCGCAGTTAGATGTAAAGCAAAATGAGTCATGCTTCTGACCTCGCTGTTAGACGTAAAGCATGACACTGTGTGATCCTTGCTTCTGACCTCGCTGTTAGACGTAAAGAGAGATGAGTCATGCTTCTGACCTCACTGTTAGACGTAAATTATGACACTGTGTGATCCTTGCTTTTGACCTCGCTGTTAGACGTAAAGCAAGATGAGTCATGCTTTTGACCTCGATGTTAGACATAAAGCATGATGTCGTGTGATCGTTGCTTCTGACCTCATTGTTAGACATAAAGCAAGATGAGTTATGCTTATGGCCTAGTTGTTAGACATAAAGCATAACGTCGTTGATTCCTTGCTTCTAACCTAGTTGTTAGACGTAAAGCAAGATGATTCCTCGCTTCTAACCTCGTTGTTAGATGTAAAGCGAGATGTTGATTTGTTTTTTGCTTTTGACATCGTTGTTAGACGTAAAGCAATATGAGTCATGCTTTTGACCTAGTTGTTAGACGTAAAGCATGACGTTGTGATTCCTCGCTTCTGACCTATTTGTTAGACGTAAAGCGAGATGATGATATTACTTGCTTATGACCTAGTTGTTAGACGTAAAGAAAGATGTGACCGACACTGAGCTACCAGCTTAACCGCTGTGACATTGAGCTAGTGTAGTACTGTGATGTGCTAGCCTAGTGCTGTGATGAGGTATCATTTTTACTGATACATATTTGATGCAGATGATGATAGCATTCTTTCGAGAATGATGATGTTGTTTATGAAGAAAAGTTCTGATGACTCGTAAATGTGCTAGAAAATGGTTCAAGATGATATTGACGATATTGTCCTCCAGATGTCATTGATGATGCAGACCTCTCTCGCCTGATGTTGATGAAGAATACCCTTCTTGTTAAGGGGGAGTGTTGAAATAATGTAACTGTTAGGAGCATTCTTATTATTATTTTGTTATTGGATTAAATCCCCATTGCAGATTAATCATGTAATTATTATTATTATTGTTATTGGATTAATCCCCATTGAGGATTAATCATGTCGGTAATTGTATAAGGACCAAATCCCCTTTTGCGGATTGGTCATCGGACAATTATAAAGGACATAATAAGAAGTTGGCCCCAACAGTTATAATGGAAGACCCAAAATTAATTAAAGGTGGGTTTACCCACCCAGAGTGAGAGGTCGGCTCTTCCAGTTGTGACCTTTCGCACGTGCCAATCTGATATAAATAAGAGGCTAGCGCCTCACTTCAAACACACAACTCACTTGCTCATTTTGAGAGACAAGTTCTAATCTGTTACCGGCAAAGGAGAGAGGGAGAAGAGTGGCGCATCTTTTGGAGAGGACTTTCTGTATTGGTTTGAGTTATCTCTTGATATTGTATTGGCAATTTATGATAAGGAAGTTTTTGTTGGGTTTTCTTCCCCGAGAGAGTTTCCTAGGATAAATGTTGTGTCTCTTGTGAATGTGTATTTCTTAGTGATCTTATTCTTATGATGCTCTTATCTATTGAAATGCAAAGAACTATAATAATGTCTTAAACATTAACAATATCTACTTAATCAAATTACATATTTGATATGTATAATTTCTCCTGTCCACAGACCTATAATTTCATATATTTCAATCTCTTTTGTCCATCAACCCTTGTTTTAAACAAAACTAATTCTCTATTCATAGTATTTTTATGCTTTTGTTCACGAACCTATGTTACATACGTTGGCCCTTAAATCTCAAATAGTCCAAAACTCCAATTGTCAATTTATATGTCGCGGAACTCTGGGTGCTATTTGTAGCCCACGGAACATCAGAGCCCGATTTTCGGCGCACCAGCCTAACAACCCGCGATCCAAAAAAATGCCAAGTATGGAATCTCTTTCCCATACTATATAAAAGTACATATTTCGTATCTATAAAAGTAAATATCTACTTTATAAAATTACAAGTTTCATATGTATAATGTTTTCTATCCACAACCCTATAACTTGATAAATTTCAATTTATTTTCTATCCACAAGCCCTTTATTCACATTTATTCTCATTCCTACCTGGCAGGAACTACACTGCCATGCAACACTTGTTCAAACTAATTTTCATTTAAAAAAAATCATAACACTTGTTCAAACTAATTTTCATTTAAAAAAAATCATAACGTTAACCTAGCAAACATTACATTTCTCACCTGCCTTGGTAAAATGTCCATCCAAGAGCCCTTGACTACAATAACCATCTATATATTAGATAACTCTAAACACGTTTTTTTTCAAATTTAAAATAAAAATATATATTAAACCAAAAAACCATCCACCACCAATTCTAACTATGTTAAAGCTATCCAATTTTAATAGTGTATTCAATACAATTCACATGGTAAAAAAGAAAAAGGCCATTGCTAAATAGTAAATACATTTAAAAAATCTATGCGTATTTTATGATCAATCCTAAATTTTAACACCTTTTTTCTTATAATAGAATTTTCGGACCTAAACTATAGAACATTTTGAGTATAAACTATCCTTGTGATTTAAAAAAAATTAACTTTGAATAAGAAAGTGAAAGGTAGTAAAATAAAATAATAAAAAACAAAAAAATTAACTTTGAATAAGAAAGTGAAAGGTAGAAAAAAAAAATTAACTTTGAATAAGAAAGTGAAAGGTAGAAAAAAAATAATTAACTTTGAATAAGAAAGTGAAAGGTAGTAAAATAAAATAATAAAAAACAAAAAAATTATTCGATTAAAAGTAAATTTAATTATAAAAAAATAAAATGATCTTTAGAATAAATACTTATAATAAAATAAGTTTGACAAAATTAGTGAATTAAAAATTAGTAAAATTTAAGTAAAAAACAATATGATTTTATTGAAAATATGGTTATAACAAGGTACATAATGTACAATAACAAGATAAATAACATCTAAGATAAGAGGTTTTTTAAGATTGCTTCTAACCATTAAAAAAAATAAAAAAATACATGTAGTTCAAATAGAGTTGGCATAAAGATGATAAAGTTTTGATTAAATCACCATGAAATAAAAGAAGAAATTAGTTGACAATATTAAAAATATTATTACAATTAAGGAAACATTGTGACACAATAAGAATTAAATGATAAGAGAAAATCAAGATATTACAACTAAAGTCTTATTAGCTCCATATTGAAACTTTTGGAAAATTCCTAAAACACCATGGGTCAAAAGAATTTTCCATCTTTGAGACATTAAGAGGGTTGAAAATGAAAAGAACTTTCCCTTAAAATGTTTTGCATAATCCACATCTTAATTTCAAAATATTTGTTTGAAGATCAACCTTCCTAAAATTGTAACTTATCAAAATTATGGTGATTTAGGAGTGCTTTTAAAGTTTTTAGAGCAAATAAATAAAATTATTAAAACAGGGTATTGAAAAATTCCTAAAACATGTGTCTAAAGAATTTGTAATCTTTGTGAAATTAAGAGGATTGAAAATAGAAAACATCAAATATCAATTTCAAAATATGTGTTTCACTATCAAAATTCCAAACCTTTTATCTCCTCAAAATTATGATGATTTAAGAGTACTTATATTAAAGATTTTTTAACATATAAATAAAATAAAAAATAAAAAAACAAAATCAAAATTTATTACCAAAATTTGTATAAGTAAACATTAATAATCATAATCATTATTATTAAAAATAATAAACAACAAATTAAAAAATATAAAAATTAATATATATATATATATATATATATATATATATATATATATATATATATATATATATATATATATATATATATATATATATAAATATAAATTAATAAAATAAATTAAAAAATAATATTATTAGAGATGAAAAAAAAACGAATAGGTTTACGAATTATACAAGATTTTTGTTAAAATCCCTTCGTAACTTTTTTTTGGTATTTTACTTATATTAAATATAAAAATTTTAATTAGTTAAAAATTACTAAAGTTTTAGTATAAACCATTAATTAAATTAATTTGATTTGATTAATTAAAAATGACAAACTATAATGTGGAAAAAAGGAATAGGTTACAAATTGTAAAAAAAAAATAATTATACAATATTTTTTTTAAATTCCCTTAGTTATTTTTCTTATAGTTTCATTACGTTTTAATTAATTAGTTTTGTCAAGTTAATTTCATTATTTATGTCTTTTTTTCATAGTTTGACCCATTCTTTATCAAATATCGTCTTTTTAATATTATTTTTTTATTATTTTTAATTTAGTTTATTTATATTTTATATAAATAATTATTAATTATTTATTAATTTATCATTTTTTATTATAATATTTTTCATTATTTTAAATTTATGATCATTATTGTTTTGTCTCATTTTTATTATTAGTTATTTTCTTTTGATTTGTATTTAATTTATAAAAAACTATTGAGAGTATAGTGGAAATTATAAATATTAAAAGTGTTTATATTAGTTTAGATTCATTTTAACTACTGATCTATTAAGTATTTAGAAGGATTCTTAGGTTCGGATTTATCAAGTACCTAGAGGGATTCAATCTCTACATGTGTAAGCTTTAACGTTTCCTTAAGTTTTGCACTCAAAAAAATGTTTGCACCTGGAGACATGTGATCCCTCTTGGCATTTGATAGATTTGTAGTTAAGATGGATCTAGGATGGTTGTTATGACCTCTTAAGAGGAAACCCATGTTTTTAACCATTAGGCCCACTCAATATATATACAATTATAATAAATATAAATATTCAAATATATTCAATGTTTTTTCTTTTCTTGATAAAATAAAAATATTATACCCTTAAGAGTAGCCACTCTACATTAGATTATTCTTGTATTTTCCTAGTTTTTTTAGTCTATTTTATCAAAACCTTCCACTGCCATTTTCTGACTAAGGACGCTTACATCCTGGATCATCCATAGGGCACCACCCTCAAGGACCCATGCAATGGGTTATACTTGAAAAAATTATATCCTTAATCAAAATCATTTCTCAGGGCTCTCTCTCCAAGCCATGGGCACATGTATACACACTCATTAGCATTATTATCAAATAATTCTGATATCTTCTTTGTTTTTAGATATTTTTCAGGATGGGTATTTTATGTTTGTCTATGTAGGTACTTGTTACAAAGATACACAACCCCTCCAGTCTTGGTCATTCCATGACCCCTTCAAGTATATATTCAACATTGGTATGCACTCAAGCCCTTCCACTAATACATATGTACAGAAAAACCGACATCGTACTCCGATAGTACGGATAAAATCAACCATATTGTCATATTTTTTTTGCATTTTTTGTATTTTTTTTAAACAATGCCTGACCTTCGTTGACTATCCAACAAAAGGGACATACACGTCGGATAAATGACAATAAGGTCTCTTTCCTCAAATATTTGATGTATATCCGACGTTCTATCCTTAATCAAAGTCATTTCTCAGGGCTCTCTCTCTAAGCCATGGGCACATGTACACACTCATTAACATTACTATCAAATAATTCTCATATGTTCTTTGTTTTCAGATATTTTTCAGGCTGGGTATTTTATGTTTGTCTGTGCAGGTACTTGTTACAAAGATACACAAACCCTCTAGTTTTGGTTATCCCATGACCCATTCAAGTATATATTCAACATTGGTATGCACTCAATCCCTTCCACTAATACATATGTACATAAAAATCGACATCATACTCCAACAGTATAGATAAAATCAGTCGAACTATCAGATTTTATTTGCAATTTTTGTATTTTTTTAAACAATGCCTAACATTTGTTGACTATCCAGCAAAAGGGATAAACACGTCGGAGAAACGATAATAATGTCTCTTTCCTCGTATATCTGACATCTTGAGGATCCATCTCATATCTGATGGTTGACTAGGTCAAATATCCCCTTACCAAGGTTTGACAAAGTCAATATTTTTTAACGTTAAGCAACGTCTCTCTGGTCATCAACTGTCGGAAATCCAACGAAAAAAAGGATATATAATTAAAAAAAGTTGAAATTTTAGAGACGTTCAACGTTGTTACTATATTAGCGAAGGTTTTCAAAGGTTATTATATATAGGGGATTTGTTTTGGTCAGAATAATTTTTTATTTTATTTTGTTAACTTCATTACAAATAGTTAAACTATTAGGTTGATTTTTGAAGATAATCATAACTAAAGGTTTGGTAAGGAAAAATGTCACATAACATTCTTCCAGGAGGACAAGGAGATGTGAGATCTGCATTGGACGATTTGGGTGATCGAAAATGTTATTTTCTTTGTAAAAAGTGAAAGGGTTATAATAGAAGGAGACATTTAGTAAAAAAACTAAAAAACATTGTACAAAGTATGGACACCTTGAAGGCGAGCATGAATATTGTCCCTTGGCAAGTTATTCATTATATGTCTTTATATTGCATCTTGTTTTTGTAAATGTTTATATGTTAAATGTAGAAGAAAAATAATGAATTGTTTTTTCTTTATGGATATATTCTATGTACACAACAAATTGAGAGTGAGTTAAGAATAGAAGAAGTAGACATAAAATGTATATTTTAATTAGGGTTTAGGGTACCTGGTTTAGTGGTTAAGGGGTTTAAGGTTTAGGGGTACAGGGTGTAAGGGGTTAATATTTTAGTGTTTTAAAGGTTAATAAAGTCATTAATGATCAATGGTTAAGGGGTTAGGGTTTAAGGTAGGTTTAGGGGGTTTTGTTCCTATGTGATTTAGAGGTTAATGGTGTTTTAGGGAGTAAGGGTTAGAGGTTTAGGGTTAGGGATTAAGGGGTTAGGTCAGGTTAGGGGTTAATAGTTTAGGGGATTAGGGGGATAGATCTGTTTATTGGTTAAGGGTTTACGGGTTAAGGGTTAAGGGATTAAGGGTTAGTGGGAATGGGGTTAAGGTGTTAAGAATTAGGGGGATAAGGTTTTAGGGGTTAGGGGATAGGGATTAAAGGGTTAGGGGTTAATGGTTTAGAGGTTAGGATTGGGTTAAGGGTTAGGGATCATAGGGTTATATAATTTGATCTTAACCCCTTATAAACTATGGTCTCCAAGTTGTGGGAAATTTTCCAATGACTTAAAAGCTGTGGTCACCAAGTGAAATTAAGGAAGAATATGACATAATGATGAAGGTGAAATAAGAATAGGTTTTTTTTTTTTGGTTGTGACTATATATCTCACAAAGTTTCTCTCTTTCTACATGTCAAGAAAAATAACATTTTTCCTATATTTTTTCAACATATTCATAAAACTCTTTGTAAATTTCGCAAGTTTCATCATCAGTTTGTTGTCTTTGTTTATCACTCTCATCTAAGTTGATTGCTCTGTATAAAATACCAACTCCTAAGTACCCCTAACCGTTGGATGACCAATAATCTATTAACCCCTAATCACTTATCCCTTAACCCCTTATAAACCCCTAAGTCATTAAGTTCCCCCATCCTTGACCCCTAATACTCCCTTAGCTCTCAACCCCTCATAAATTAAACCATGGTCTCCAAGTTGGGCCCATGTAAGTTTCCATCCACTTAACACTTGTGGTCTCCAAGTGAAATCAAGAAACAATATGACATAATGATGATGTTAGGGTCCTAACCCGCACATAGGTAGAACAATATATTAGGATGTAATAAAGGTCAATATTAATAAGGCCTTGCAATATAATAGAGTAAGTCAAATGTAAGAATACCTAATAGAAGCTTCTGCTTCTAGAAGGATCTTCCTCTAGATGCTTCTTTTGATAGATATATTTAGTATAAATAGGAGTCGAGGGTATGAGAACCCTAGCTTGGAGATTATTGTAATAGAGCTCTGCTCGACTAGAGGTTTCCCCCTCGAAGAGGCCCATGAACATTTCTCTTAGAATCAAAGTGTTATTTCTATTGTTATTCTTCTATCATTTTCAGTGTTATTGTGGTAATTATTCTGGTTATATTGTTGTTATTCTACCATTTCTAGCATTTTATTTATGTTCTGCATATTTTTTGTATTTGATATATTATAAGTAGTATCATAGCACTTTCCTTGGAAGAAATTGTGGGTAATTTTTCTCAGGGTAGAGACGTATTCCGACGTCTTTAAGCCACTAAGATATGTCGTTATGCACATAAACCCGCAGTTGATGGATTCATACATGCAGGAAATACAAGTGGTTCTTAAGCGCACATCTGTTGGCCACCCTTGTAACCCCTATTGGTACCCCTTTGAGTGGTAGTGCATTAGAAAACACCTATGTACGGACCAACCTTGATTTCCTAAAGCCCTCTTTAGATAGACTGATCAGTTTCCTGAATGCTATAGTGCCACCAAGAACAACACTCGGGAAGATACTCTCTAGTACCTAGGTAGTCAGATAGTACGGATAAGGGTATGGTCTATCCTCCTTAGTTAGTACCTTGAGATATTGGGTCAAGTACTACTGTTGGACCCCGCACATATATCAGAGAGTTATAGGACAGGACAAACCCTTGTCTGTAGAACCCTTGAATACCTAACCCTTGGGAACAAAAACATAAACAAATTAAAACATACAAGATATATTGTCACTCAACTGTGTTCGGGTTGCCAAGTAAATACACATTTCTTTTTGGTTAAGAATTTGAGCATTTCCTCTCTGCAACATTCTTCAAACTAGAGTATAACTTCGCAGGTGTAAAAAAAAAAAATAAGCCTGGAATTTTTTTCACAATTATTTGAGGCCTATTCCATTGGATTCATCTCTTCTCCCTTATCACATTCATCCATATCAATTTTTGGCAAAATTTTTTACCCCGCCCACCCCTTTTCAGTTCCCCCATCCTCATGGCCCATACCTGTAGCCAAGACTTGGAAGCTCGCTTCAACACCTTCCAATCTGGTCTCATCGAGACCCAACAAGAAGTGAAACAACTCAGTGCCAATGTTGTCGCCATCAATACAACCATGCAATCCTCAATGGACGAAATCAAATAAGACCTCACCACTCATATTGAATCTGTCTTTTCGGCACTCTGCACCAAACTGCATATCCCTATAGATAACCCTTCCCACCTCCACATATTGAAGGTGACCATTCCTCTCATTCCCATAACTTTCAGATCCATCACTTTCAACGTGACCTATGCCTTCTGCGGGTGGATGTGAACAAATTTGATGGCTTGGACCCCACTGGTTCGGTAACCCAAATGGAACATTATTTCTCTTTATACGACATTACAGATGACTTGGCCAAACTCCACTATGGTGTTCTCCATCTAGATCAAGAATGTTGGCAATGGTGGCAATGGAGAAAAACTTCCCATCAAGGGTATATTGCTTGGACACACTTTGTGACAGATCTTTATGAATGCTTTGACACTAACACCAACCATTTGAGCCATTTGACAAAGTTGAAATAATCAGGAACAATGGAAGAATTTATAGTTTCCTTTGAGCACCTGGTTTTTCAGACAGAGGGCATGTTTGATGCCTTTTTTCGAGAATGTTTTATCAATGGCCTCAAGGATGAGATTCAGGTTCATGTCCTCATGTATCATCCTCGGAGTTGGGTGGAGGATACTAAAAGAACTAAAAAAGCACAACAGGTTGTATCTTCTCAAAACCGAAAACCCTCCTTTATCCCTCACCCTAAACTAGTAAATCCCACTACTCCCTCCGCTCCACTAAAGATCCAAAAATTGACCAGGGATGAAATGGTTGAACGCCAACTCAAAGGCCTTTGTTATAATTGTGATGAAAAATATTTCTTGGGCCATAAGTGTAAGAAACAAAAGCTGTTTATGGCCATCTTCAAGGATATTTCATAAGAGGATATTGAAACTCCCCTTGTGTCTAAGTCACTTGAAACCCCTGACATAACCCCTCCCTCAGACCCTCCCGAAGTAGAACTGGTCATTTCCCTCAATGCTCTCACTAGATTCTCCATTCCCCAAACACTCAAGCTAATCAATTACAACAAGCATTAGAAGGTCATCATTCTGGTTAATAGTGGAAGCACCCATAATTTTATTCATCATCACATTGCCCAAGAAACTCATTGCTACATCCATGCCATCAATAATTTCCAAATCATGATTGCCAATGGTGGCTCCATGAAATCTAGAGGGCGTTGTGAAAACGTGTCTCCAAATTGGTGACTACCACCTGAAATATCATATGTTTTCTATAGACATGGGTGGGTGTGACATTGTTTTGGGTGCAGACTAGCTCAAGACTTTGGGTCCCATTCTCATGGATTTTAAGGAATTAACCATGCAATTTGATCAGGAGGGACACCAATATAAGTTCCAAGGAATCACCATCAGTTCCGCTGAGATCATTAGTTCCCATCGCATGGAAAAGTTGCTCAAAAAGGGTCATTCTGGTGTTATTGCTCAACTCCATGCCATCCAAGCAACAAAAACACCCTCAGTGCCGCAAGACCTCCAAGCCATCCTTTATAAACATAAAGTGGTATTTTCCACTCCCCAGGGACTCCCTCCTTCATGTGGTGTTCATGATCATTCCATTCCCCTTGTACCCAGAAGCCTTCCCCCCAATATTCGTCTGTATTGTCACCGCTTTTCCCAAAAAAATGAAATTGAGAAAATGGTCCAAGAACTCCTTAATGCGGGCATTATCTGCCCTAGTACAAGCCTATACTCTTCTCTTGTGGTCATGGTCCTGAAGAAATAAGATTGTTCGTGAATGTGTCTTGACTTCCGTGCCCTCAACAAACTTACCATTAAAGACAAATTTCCCATTCATGTCATTCATGACCTCCTGGATGAATAAGTGGCGCCCAATTCTTTACTAAACTTGATCTTCGTTCGGGCTACCACCAGATATGTATGAAAGAGGAAGACATTCCCAAGACTTCCTTTAGAACTCATGAGGGCCACTATGAGCTTTTGGTCATGCCCTTTGGCTTGTGTAATTCCCCCTCCACCTTCCAAAGCCTCATGAATCATGTCTTCCATCTTTTTCTCCATCATTTTGTCTTAGTTTTATTTCATGATATCCTCATCTATATAAAGACCTGGACAAAACATCTTCCTCATGTGGATCGAGTTCTCCATCTACTTTCTCAGCACCAACTTTTCTTGAAACGGTATAAATGTTCTTTTGGCGCCTCTGAAGTAGAGTACTTGGGTCATTTGGTTGGAAAGGATGGTGTCAGGGTGGATCCTAAAAATATTGAAGCTATGAAAGACTATCCTCACCCAAAGAATCTCAAAAGATTGCATGGATTTCTGGGCTTAACATGTTATTATCGCATGTTTGTTAAGAATTACGGAAATATTGTAGCACCTCTCACTGCTCTCCTAAAAAGGAAATCTTTCACTTGGACTCCAGCTGCTGCTCAAGCTTTTCAAACCTTGAATATGGCCATGTGCACCGCTCCAGTATTGGCCCTTCATGATTTCACAAAGACCTTTGTCTTGGAATGTGATGCTTCAGGGAAAGGAATTGGTGTTGTCCTGATGGAAGAGAGTTGACCTTTGGCCTTTACCAGCAAGAAACTATCTGGAATAAATATGATCTAGGTGGATATTGGTGGCCACCCACCTTCTCCAACTTGCTCAAAACAATTTTCTGGCAAATTTGGCAATTTACTATTTTTAGCAGATTTTAACTTTCGAGGCCATTTTGAGGGCCCGAATGAAGGTTTTTTGAGATCGAGGTTCTCAATGATATATAAAGGAAAATTTATCCCCCAAAATGAATTTCCTTGACGATACCTTTCCAACGAGCTATCACATGCCTAAAACAAAGATTGTATGCAAAAGTTACAACACCAGAAAGTTGATGTACTCACTCACCCAAACGGGGCCCACATGACTTTTGGTGCTTCATATCCTAGGGTTAGGTTTTTGGATGTCTAGGTTTTTTGTCATTCCGGTTTATTTTAAAAAGGCCTTCAAAGCCTCATTGTAATCATCATCTTGTGAATGCCAGTAGTCGTCACATCTCTTCTCAAAGATAAGCTGCCACCATTCTAGCGAGTCTTTCATTCTGTATTTTTACAGTCTCTGTACATTTCTTTCATTAATAAAAATCATGTATTACTGTATATCTGTGTTTATGGTTGCATCTCTGATAAATTTATGTTATACTATTGAATATCTGCAATATCTTTGTGCATTTCTTTGTTATATCTCTGCTCTCATTTCATGCCGAAAATAATCCGGATCAGTGGTATCAGAGCAGGTTGCTCTTGATCATTTTTTTAGTGCATGTCCCCAATGATTTCTGAGTATATAAATTTGGGTCTCGAGATTGTCTCTCTTGAATACAGTTGCTCTCGCACACCCAAGAAACCCTCAATGGTCGAAGAAAAGAAAAACGATGGAGAAGACGATCCTATCAATCTATAGCTTGAGCAAGCTCTCACACGACAGAGGGACGAAATGACGGAGAATTTTTCCCACATCCTTAAATGCCCACCGATAGCATTAGGTGCATATTCATCAAGTGACCACTTTGGAGGCACCTCTCCTTTCAAGGTACAAGTTAATTTTGATATTCCTATATTTGAAGGACAGATAGATGCAAAAGCCCTAGAAAAATGGTTGACTATGCTAGAAGGTTATTTCTCTATTCATAATTTTTCCGACAAAGAAAAGATAAGCTACGCACTCCTTAAAGATCTCCCTCATGTCAAACATTGGTGGGAAACTTACTGGGAGAAAATTTCCACAGAGGAGTCTGGAATATATGGGGCTGATCCCACTTGGGATTTTTTTGTGGATGCGGTAAATGAACAATATTACCCTGTTGGCAACTATGAGGACCAGTACATGAGATGGATGACACTGTGATAATAGAGGGACTAAGTAGTTCTGGAGTTAACCAATACCTTCCATACCTTGTGCACCAATCTGGGTATCAAAGACTCCAAGTGACATTTGGTTATGAAATATCGTGGGGCTTTACATAGATACATCCAGATTGAAATGGTTTTTTTGGACATCTCATCACTCGGTGCTGCTTATCAATATGCTGTTAAAATTGAGAAGAAATTTAAGCACCAGAACAAACGGGAATTTGGTTCTGCAAATCTGTAACAACCAAAGTATGACAAAGACGACCCTAACAAACAGTATCTCGAAAACCACTCCAAGACACAGGAAAAGAAGGGTCACGAGAAGACAAAGAAGGACATCGAAAAATGGTGTGATTTCCACAAAATCCCCTAGCACAACACCGATGAATGTCACTTAAAATAGTCATTGGTGGCCGAGGTCAAAGACAAGGAGACGAACCCTAATTTGGAATCTTATTATAAAAATACTGGTAAAGGACAGACCATTGACGCAGACCCCACTATTATTGTCACAACTGCAATAATTCAACTAGAAGAGCCAACATATCCTGAAGAGGGGGAGCACCTTTTTCATTCATAGATGTGGGTGAAGGGAACCTCGCTGCATTTTATTGTTGATAGTGAAATCCAGAAAAACCTCATCTAAGAAGAGGTCATCAAACAATTGGGATTGTCGACAACACTACACCCACAACCATACAACATCGGGTGGCTTTGGCAAGGACGAGATATCTGTGTCAGCCAATAGTGTCGATTGTAATATGACATACAACCCTTCAAGGATGAGGTATTATGTGATGTTTCCCCACTGGATGTCTGTGATGTTCTCTTGGGCCAACCATATATATGGAGACACCATGTTGTTTAAGAGTCTCGACTTTGTAGTGTCATTGTTACTTTGCGGGGTCATTTCTACAGAATACCAGAGGTAGTTCCAACTATTGTTCCACCTAAAAAGTGTCGCAAGGTAGTATCTCATACTGCAAAATTCAACTTCTTCACAATCTGTTCAAAAGGGGAATAGAAGGTCACTACAACCACTACAGCATCTCCCCAAGCACCTTCTATCCAACAAAAACAAGTTGGCAAGGTTGCAGCAAAGCAAAAATATTCCTTCTGCACACCATCCTCTCATGTAGCCCAACTTTTTGAACAACCTCAGCCTCAACAGGTTCGTGACATACTTCCACAAACTAAGCAGCGCGACATCTCCAGCAAGGCAAGAAGCTCACCAAGATACAGATCCAGCAAATTCGTTTCCCTCTCCCTCAAGAACTCAAGGAAATGGAGACCATTGCTTCCTAAGGAGGTAGGATTGATCTAGGTGGATATCATTGGCCACCAACCTTTTTTGGTTGGCTCAAAATAATTTTCTGGCAAATTTGGAAATTTACTATTTTTAGCAGTTTTTAACTTCCATGGCCATTTTGAGCGCCCGAATGAAGGTTTTTTGAGATTAAGGTTCTCAAAAATGAATCTCCTTTATGATATCTTTCCAACAAGCTATCACACGCCTAAAATGAAGATTGTATGCAAAAGATACGACCCCGAGAAGTTGATGTACTCACTTACCCAAATGGGCCCCACATGACTTTTGGTGCTTCATCTCCTAGGGTTAGGTTTTTGGATCTCTAGGGTTTTTCGCATTCCATTTTATTTTAAAAAGGCCTTCAGAGCCTCATTGTAATCATGTTCTTGTGAATGCGAGTAGCCGTCATGTCTCTTCTCAGAGATAAGCTACCACCATTCTAGCGAGTCTTTCACTCTGTATTTTTACAGTCTCTGTACATTTCTTTCATTAATAGAAATCGTGCATTACTATATATCTTTGTTTATGGTTGCATATATGATAAATTTATGTTATATTATTGAATATCTACGATATCTCTATGCATTTATTTGGTATATCTCCGCTCTCATTTTGTGTTGAAAATAATTCAGATCAAAATCTGGGCAACTCTATCTATGAAAAAGAAATGTTGGCTATTCTGCATGTCATTGATTTGTGGCACCCTTATCTATTGGGGCAACGCTTCCAAATTAAGATAGACCATCAAAGCCTCAAGTATTTTTTGGAACAACGCATTTCCTCCCCGGAGCAACAAAAATGGGTAACTAAGCTATTTGGATATGATTATGAGATCATTTATAAGAAAGGCAAAGAAAATGTGGTTGCAAATGCACTTTACCAAAAATATTAAGATGAAGGATCCCTTTTTTCTCTTTCCTTCATTGTACCAGATTGGCTCCAATTTGTTCGCCAGGAATGGCTACAAGATCCCAAAAGTTCGCACCTGATCCAACAATTGCAGTCCCATGCTCCAGCTCCCCCAGGGTACTCATGGCTCCATGATGAGCTTCGATACAAAGGTCATTTGTATTTAAGTAAGCAATCAAAGCTTAAATCCATGGTACTTTATGAGATTCATGCTACACCGACAGTGGGGAACTTCGAGTTCACCAAAACCTATGACAGGGTCAAATGTTCTTTTTTCTGGGATGGTATGAAATAGGACATTCGTAATTTTGTCACCAAATGTGATGTGTGTCAACGCAACAAGGGAGAAACAGTCAAATATATGAGCACACTACAACCGCTCCCGATTCCTCTTTCTATTTGGAAGGAAATCTCTATGGATTTTATTACAGTCTTGCCTAAATCGGGAAATAATTCATTCATCATGGTGGTTGTTGACTGCGTTTCCAATTATGCTCATTTTTTCTCTCTTCAACACCCGTTTACAGCATCCACGGTGGCTCAAATTTTTATGGATTAGGTCTTCAAGTTCCATGGCATGCCACACTCTATTGTTTTTTATTGCGACCCCACTTTCACAAGAAATTTTTGGCAAGAACTGTTTAAGCTACAAGGCACACAATTGCATCTTAGTACATCTTATCATCCCTAGACTGATGGTAAAACAGAAGTTTTCAACAAGTGTTTGGAAACATATTTGAGGTGTTTTTCCTTAGAAAAGAAAAATCAGTGGGCTTAATGGTTACCCCTAGATGAATGGTGGTACAACACTTCATACCATACATCTACGTGCATGACTCCTTTTGAAGCAGTATATGGAAAGAAGCCACCTTCAATTCTCTCATACTTACCTGGTGTCTCGAAGGTCTAGGCGGTTGACCAAACACTTACAGTTCGAGAGGCTATTCTCCATACCCTCAAAGAGAATTTGGTCGTGGCACATAATTGCATGAAGCAACAATAAGATCAAGGTTGTTCTGAATGTCAATTTGAAGAAGGGGATCAGGTGTTTCTTCACCTATAACCTTACAAGCAGAATTCCCTAAAGGCCGAGCATTTTCATAAGCTAGCACCCAAATTTTATGGTCCTTATACAATTCTCAAGCATGTGGGACAGGTGGCCTATCAGTTAGCTTTGCCCAGTCATTCTAAGCTACATCCTGTTTTTCATGTTTCTTGCTTAAAGAAGGTGATCAGAACTAAGTTCCAAATTCAAACCAACCTTCCCAAGTTAGCCAAAGAAGGATCCATTTATCTACAACCACAAGCAGTTTTGTACCAGCGTGAGCATCTCCTATGTCAAAGAACCATCAAGGAAGTGTTAATCCAGTGGAAAGATGCAACTTCAGCAGATTCTACTTGGGAACCAACTACCATTCTACAACAATTTCCACATCTCAAGCCTTGAGGACAAGGTTGTTTTTAAGGGGGAGGACATGTTAGGGTCCTAACCCACACATAGGTAGAACAATATATTCAGATGTAATAAAGGTCAATATTAATAAGGCCTTGCAATAAAATAGATTAAGTCGAATGTAAGAATACTTAATAGAAGCTTCTACTTCTAGAAGGATCTTCCTCTAGATGCTTCTTTTGAAAGACATATTTAGTATAAATAGGAGTCGAGGGTATGAGAACCCAGCTTGGAGATTATTGTAATAGAGCTCTTCTCGACTAAAGGTTGCCCCCTCGAAGAGGCCCATTAACATTTCTCTTAGAATCAAAGTGTTATTTATGTTGTTATTCTTCTATCATTTTCAATGTTATTGTGGTGATTATTCTGGTTATATTTTTGTTATTCTGCCATTTCTAGCATTTTATTTCTGTTCTGCATACTTTTTATATCTAGTATATTAGAGATGAAGACAAAATAACAATATCATGTTGTTTTTGTTGGTTGTGACTATATATCTCACAAAGTGTCTCTTTTTCTACATGTCAAGAAAAGTGTCTATATTTGTCTTTGTTGTATTTGTTTACCTATATTATATTAATTTTTCAATGTTTATATCATTTTAATATTTGTTATATACACTAATATTACTTGATTGTTTGTAATTATAAAGCAACGACACCCTAATGCACTGCCCATGGAGGATGTCATGGTTGTAGTAGAAGTTCATGTTCAGGAACATGGAGCCAATATTGAAGATCAAGTTAATGATCCTATGGAAGAAGATGGTGATGCTAATAACACAATTGAATATGGGACAAATATATTGATCCAGGAGACATTTAATAATGTTGGAATGGATAATGATGATGGTGTTTTTGATATACCTATACTTGATAAGGAAACACAACCTCTTTATGAAGGCTCCAAAAAAAGTCTTCTCTCTATTATATTTTTGTTGGTGAACTTAAAGGTTATGAATGGTTTTTCAAACACTTGTGTCACACAACTCCTAAGGTATGTAATATATTTTTCTCATGACATTTAGTACATGATGATAAAGGTTTTATTTTTTCCTCTATTTTTATTGTTATTTGATCATCTGTAAAATTCGGATGCAATATGTACAATTAATATTCTTTACATTAACCAATATTTGTTTTTTTTATGTTGTAGATTGTTAGGTGAATTTATGTTACCACCATCAAATTTTTTATGTCTCACATAACAAGATTTGCATGCCATTATGAAAGATATTGGAATGGAGTATCAAGATATTCATGCATATCCTGATGTTCATATTATGTATTATGGATAACATGCATCGAAAGAAGAATGCATGAAATGTAAAATTAGTAGATATAGAACCGATCACGTAACAATAAAGGTTCCTCACAAGGTTCTTCATTATATTCCCATAATTCCACATTTGCAATGATTGTTTAGGTGCAAAATCATAACATAGTTTATGTATTACTCTGCAAAGAACATAAGTAAATATGGTATTAAATTTGAATGGCTACATATGGATTTGCATTTAAGAATATAGGGGAAATATGGCCACATTTTAAAGTCAATCATTGTAATCTCATGCTTTCATTGGTAGTTGACAATGTCAATCCATTTGGAGAGATCATATCTACTTACTCGGTGTGGCATGTTTTTTTATCAACAATAACATTCCTCCATGGATGTCAATAAAGAGGGAGCACATAATGTTGGAAATGATTGTTCTGTTTAGAATAATTTCTTTTAACACAGCGACATCTCATTTGTCTTATTTGTTTCATAATTATGTCTTATATTTTTTTGTTTACTCATATATGTTCAATTATATGTGTCTTATAATTATGTTTGATATTTTTTTATTTATTGATATATGTAGTAAGTATCTATTGTATGTTCAATCAATTAGGTAAGTACCAAGTCAAATATATGAATTTATATATCGATCCTCTTATCAACAAGTTATTATAGTTATGGAAGGGAAGATCACTACATTGTATGATATATCTATACCAGTGGGTGCACAAAGGGAATTTCAATTCCATGCAATGCTTGTATGGACAATTCACGATGCCCCGGGGGTAACACATTTATGTGGTATGTTATAATGTTACATTGCACTTTAATAGTGTTTAATTTTATGAAGTTCATATCATGCATATTGTTTAATACAGAATCCCTTCATTAATCATCGAATAATTGATATAAAATTTAATCCAACTCTTGTAGGTTTTCAAACAAAGGGTAAATTTGATGTCCAGTTTGTGGTCCTAAGATGAAATCTCATCATTCAATAAGTTTAGGAAAGGAGGTGTTTGATGCATATAGGTACTTCCTATTTAAGAACCATAGGTATCGAAGTACCAAAAAACATCTTTTCAATGGGAAACAAAAGACTGGATTAAAACCACGAAGAAGGACACATAATCTATGGAAGTTGCAATATAATATAAATTGTCATGGTATGGATCAAAACGTCTATGTTTCATACATTAAATGTTTGGAATATTTTATATTTTTATTTCATTTTTTGTTGTTGTGCTAAATGACAATTTATGTTGTAATATCTTTAATTATTCTTCACCTTGAAGGTCATCATGAAGGAAGTAATAATGGGGCACTTATAGGATGAATGAAAAGTTATCCTATACAATTTAGTAGGATCCCCTACTATGAGCACCTAGAAATTGGCCATTTGTTTGATACAATGCACACCGGGAAGAATGTAACATAAACATTATGACAAATCTTAGATGGGAGGAGTGACAAAGAAAAAATTGTAAAGATTTGTAATGACATTAAGGAGGCTAATCATGAAATGCAAAGTGCGATTCATTTAAATAGAGATGGATACCAACATATAAGCACCCTTCCATTGTTATTGACATAGCAACAAAGAAAGGATGTAAAAGAGGTTATTCAAAAAAACAAATTTCCCACTGGATTTTCTTCAAACATAAAGAATATCGTAATAAAGAAAGGTGAATTAGGTGGTGCAAAAACTCATGATTGTCATACCTTTGTTAAGGTAATTATTTTTGTGTATATATTTTTATATTGGTGAAACATCTTGTTAGTTTTTTTTCTACTAATTTGGGAATAAATAATGATTTATTTTTTTTGTTACGGTATTTTCTACCTCTATCTGTCCGAGACAACTTTAACAACAATTTCAAATAAGTTATATATGATATTGGAAAATACATGAGATAAGTGGAGATTTATATGAAAAGTGTAATTTATTCAATTCATTGTATAACTTATATTTCATTTCATGTGCTTTACTTGTAATCATGTTGTACTATATAATTTTTTATTGAAACCTATGATTTGATTGCATCATTTGTAGATGGTTCTCATATAAATAAATTGATAAAGATGATATAAAGTATTGGAGGAGACAAATTCCTTGTCTAATGTGTGAAATGAAAAATTATATACCTCTGGCATTTTTCAATGCACAAGAACACTACCTCATACACCAAGTTGAGCAGATTGAAAAATGTGGACCTGTACACACAAGGTTAATGTGGATGGTTGAGAGGTACTTGAAATCATTGAAGGATTTGGTTAGACAAAGAGTATGTCCTGAGGGTTCTATGGTGGAGGGATATATGGTATATCAAACCATGGCTTATATTACTCAATATATTCCTAAAATATCCACAAGTATTAATGTGGATCGTATTTAGGATTTCAAATCCATCAACAAATTTGAAGGGGAGCACCTATTGGGGAAAGGTAGAATGATGAAAGTGACAAGTAAGTAGATCATGGTGGTGATTTATAATACATTTGAATTTTTTTTTTAATGTGTATCTTACTTATTTAATTTTTAGTCTTCTATGAAGGTATACCATGGTAACTAATTATATGTGAATTTGTTTATTTTAATACAATTGCTCAAGAGGGATGAAATACATTTGTACATTTTAAACAATCTTGATTGGATGAAGGTTTGGATTGAATGATGTATACATTCTAATAATGGTAGGTTATCATGGTATTGTGTGGCTTCATTGGTCAAAGAAGTTGAACGTAAAGGAGATACCAATCTTACATAGAGGGAAACTATTTTGTCTTATGGTTTAAAAGATAAACAGGAAATAATATCTTCACCCATACTATTCTTTTTTTAATATTATATTTATGTATATGGTGTGTTCTGTTTTCTTAATTTTCATAATTTCAAAGAATAAATATGTTTATCAATTGACAATGCATTTTTTACGTGTCTCGAAAAGTTTAGTTGAAATGCCACAATGTTATGTGGTGCAATGGGCACAAATTTCTCATTAAAAAGTTGGATGAAAAGATGAGAAATTCTGATAGTGGGATAATTGCAGGGTTTCAGGTTACTAATGTTTCCTCTAGAAGTGACAGACATCCAAAAGTCTCTGAAAATTGATACTATGAGTATTTGGATGATATACTTGAGTGTGACCTTAAATCCTTCAAATTAGTTTTGTTCGACGCCAAATGGCAGAGGCTACGAATGAATGAATGTTATCCTGATCGAATTATTAATCAACATGCTAACAAATTTACCCTGGTTAATACAAGAAACGTTGAGCCAAGATCAGAGCTCTATGTGCTTCCAAGCCAATCTGAATGGGTATTTTATTTAGAGGTTCTAGGTAGAGGGGGTTTGAAATATGTTGTTAGATATGATCCAAGAGGAAGGGTGATAAAGTATAATGTAGTGAAGGAATATTATATTGAAGAAGAAGATGACGTAGATGATCAGTTAATTCATGTGTTAGAGGAAGATGTCGAAGCATTTCAAGGAGTTTTTTGAGACAATATTTTTGATGAAGATGATATCATCGATGTGTTAGATGAAGAAATTGAAGAGGTCAAACAAAATGTAGGAGAAATGTTCTTGATGATGATATATACGATGATTATGTGATTAGAATTGATGACATTGATGATGATGCACCTAATATGGCCAATCCTTTCAACATCAATTCTGAAATGGGCGATACAGATGTTGAGTTGGATGAAGAAGAAGATTAATGATATGAAGTGTTGACATGTATAATGAGGTATGTATTTATATGTTTCCACTATATTTGTTCTCTTTCGTTTAACTTAAATTTTTCTTTTCTTAATTTCTATGCTTGATTCTTACTATGTTGTTTTCAAATTAATATTTTATAGTAGATAAATTGAGTATTGGG
>ML780690.1:467853-486326 GCA_009831015.1 Picea engelmannii | reverse complement strand
GGTGAGTAGAGGGGCCATATGATCATATTTAACCTTCACTTGACTGGCCTTCTTCAATAGATAATATATATTTATTCTTGAAACCAAGAGAAGATCATTCAGGTTTATAGACTCAAATACAATTTACAAAAAGAATTCCACAATCAAACGAAAAAATTGCAACATAGATGTGAAGGATATGAAATTATTCATCATCATTATCATCATATTGCAACGATTTTTCAATGAACATCTTTGTCACTCCTATATATATTCATCGAAACTTTCCAGAAACAACGACCAGTGAAAGGCACCAACATTGAATTTTTTCACTGAGACGGGGGGTGAATCAGTAATAGAGCAATTTAATCCTTTTTAAACATATAATCCAAGTGTTATATCAATGAAGCATTATCATATAATAACTGCATAGTAAATAAGCAATGAAAAAATGAACAAACATACACATACATAGTACATCAGTGTTTTATGTGGAAACCCAAATCGGGAGAAAACCATAGAATTATTTTTCTTATATGTCTTGAATAATTACATTCATTGGAAGCACCAAATTCCTTTATTATCTAGATGCAACTGGAAGGAGGCTCCAACCCCTTATTTTCTCAGGCTACAACCTTAGGGAATCTCCAAATCCCCAATTCTCTGGCTACAACTAGAAGGAGGTTACAACCCCCTATGTTCTCTGGCTACAACCGGAAGGTGGCTAGAACCACATGTCCTTGCCTCGTCCTGCCACACTGAAGTAGAAGTAGAATGATGGAACCACTGTCAACCTATCATTGTGAGATATACCGCTGTAAACTTGTACCAATAAATATGAACCATGCATCAACATGTACCTCAACCTATAATCAACCTGTACCATAAACAAGTGTATCAACCATGCACCAACCTGCACCAAATAACCTGTAATCAACCTGTACCATAAACAAGTGCATCCAACCATGTACCAAGTATGTACCAATCACTTTTCAACTACTCATCAACTATGACTCATCAATATGTACCAACATCATCAACTCTACACCTCATGTATGTGCCAACTCATCAACTACTTGTCTCAACCATGTACTCAACATGTATCTCAACCAAAAGACCTCATCAATTTCATCATCTAAATATTATTTGTAGATATGTAACAGACCAACTGTATATGATCACATTCCTACAAACATTCCTTAACTTCAACAACAGGAGACTAGCATTTTCTTCAAACTTTTCTTTAGTCTCACATGCCTAGTTTTGGATTAGTCAACAACCCTAACTTGAAGTACTCATAACTTTGTATATGTAATGTATAAAGATATGAAACTGATAAAAAATGTTCTTTAGTGTTTTTTATGCAATTCCTCTAGGTTTCACTACTTGGAACCTCTTAGAAAAGGAGTTATAGAAAAAATGGCATACCTTGTTGAATTCTGGCTTATTCTAGAGAGTGACCTTGTAGAGCGTGCCTCGCACGACATATTTGTTGAATTTATAGGAAAATATTAAAAATAATACTAAACACTATACCCTAACCAACACATTTTGTTTCAATGAATGTGGATCTATTATGAATAAGTTATGATGTTTTTACCCGAAACACTTATTTTTTACTAGTTTCAGGACTAGCCACAAACCCTATTTTCCATGGAGTGTAACTCCAAAATAACAATGACCCACAAGATTAATTTGTTACCACATATACTTGGATATGTTTTCTCAATGGTATATCAATTTCATGGTCTGAATCATTATAGAAAAGGAGTTATAGCTAAAATGGTGAGATGACCTGTAAATAACATACCTTAGAAAGCACCATCAAAAGAATTTATCCTTCCTTGCATTTCGGCCTTCTTTTCTTCACCTTCCCTCGGAATTTAGGATTATATATACTTGGTTACCTCAGACACCTATATATATTCAATATTCTCAAGTGTGTTTAAAATGATAGAGCCTTGCCTCTTATTTATACTTTCCAAGTAGCTTCCTTAAAAACATCTTCTAGGTCACTTGGCCCCACTTTCCTTGTTTTAGGGTTAGCCCACTTCTAATTTATCCATTAAATTTATTATTGAAATAATTTATTTTGTATTCACTTTTTATTATAATACACTCATTACTTCACTTTATTATTTACCTTTTAAAATCTCTTAAACCACTTGGACTACTTTGACCTTTTGGGGCTTCTAGATGACATATGAGGGTCCTCCAACTTCGTAAAGCCATAACTCTCAAACCGTGAGGAGTTATGTGACGTTCCACATACCACCATAAATGGAATGAAATGTACTATCCTTATAGAATAGTATTATCTAAAAATATATCATAACTCATGTTGTTATCCATCAAACAAACTTGGGTCCATTACCCAAACCCGGGGTCTTCAACTTCTCATGGACATAACTCTCTAACCGTGAGGATTTATGTGATGTTCCACATACCACCAAAAATGGAATGATAGGAACTATCCACATAGGATAGTTTACCTGAAAAATTCATTATCCTTCATCTCATTATTCGACAATTAAGGATGGGTTCTCTTACTATGCAAAGCGTCTTCCCGTGAGGGCTTTCACCATAAGGGGACCACTTTGGAGTTCAACCATATTTACTTCTTATCAACCATGAAAAGACAATAACGAGTTATCTTTACATCAAATAGTCTTGGGTCCATTACCCAAACCTTTTTGCTATAGGAATTTCTTCAAGGGTTGACATCAATGACAACCAACCTTAATCAAAAATGATCATATTTCACCTTCACTTGATTGGCCTTGTTTAATAGAGAATATATATTTATTCTTGAAACAAAGAGAAGATCATTCAGGTTTATAAACTCAAATACAATTCACAAAAAGAATTCGACAATCAAACAAAAAAATTGCAACATAGATGTGAAGGAGATGAAATTATCCATCATCATTATCATCATATTACAACAAGTTTTCAATGAACATCTTTATGACTCCTATATATATTCATCGAAACTTTCCAGAAACAACAACCAATGAAAGGCACCAACATTGAATTTTTTCAAACTATGCTTCTCCAAGTCATGGGCGTGGTATGATTTATGAGCTCATGTACCATGCACAAAGTCTAAGACCAAGAGATTCTCATTCAGTTTTGAGTCCTTATTCATGAACTTGGGGCCTTAGAACCTTCCTTTAGAGATAGAGGCCCACAATTTCTCCCCCAACCATGTCTAGGGCCACAAGACTGGTCCTTCATGCTAAGAACATACTAGTAACACTAATATCACCACTCACATATCAAGGATATCCTAAAGAGATCATATGTGGTGGTTGAATTCCATGTTCATGGCCCTCAATCCCAAGTAACCTCCTTTAGGTTCGTTCGCATAGGATTGATTTTTCTTCCTTAACCATGGTCAGGGATAAAATACCCATCATTGGTATTAAATAACTCATGATGGTTCCCATATATAACCTTAAGGACCAATTATCTCCTCTATAGGTCATATGTTATTTTTTGAGGGACCATTCTTGACCCTTGAGCCCTATAATATTCCTTGAGTTCCTAAGGCTCATTTTCCTCCCCCCAACATGGTTAAGGCCCTAAAACCCATCCTTGGTTATTGAAAACTCATAATCATACCCATATAACCACTTTAATGTCAAATAATTGTTCATCAAGTTCTCCATGAAGGTTTGAGGTGTCGTTCACGGCCTTGAATCCCTAAAATCATCCATTACGCCCTAATGTATGGTTTTCATCCCTTAAGGAATTACAAATCCTTGATACCCATCCCTATTTATTAGAACCTCCTTATGGAACAAAATTTTAGGTCAATTATCCCCTTAAGAAGTGATATGTGGTGGTTTGAGGCATTCTTCATGGCCATTGAGCACATCTAGAAGCTTCCTTTAGGGGATAAGGATTGTATTTTTCTCATGAAAATGGTCAAGTCCTTAAGACCCATCACTACTGCTCAAAACCTCATACATTACCATATCCCCACTTGGAGGCCAAATATCCACTCAAGTGGCCATGTTTTGTGGTTTGAGGAATCAATTACGACCCTAGAGCCCTAAAATATTCCTTTATGGTCACATAAGGCCTTAATTTCCACCCCTGACCATATCCATTATCATGAGACTCATCCCTACTACCAAAAACATTCTAAATGGCACCGATATACCCACACATAACACAATGATCCCCTTGAGAGGTCATGGGTGGTGGTTCGAGCTCCTATACATGACTCTATAGCATATGAAGATATGAGTATGTGTTTTTCTTTGTGGTTCTATTATAGTAATCAAAAGGCCATGATGGTAATTTATTAACTCAAGGATATCCCCCTACATTATTGGAGGACCCTAGAGACACAATTGGGTTATCTCACTTAGACAATTATTTAGGATTAGTTTGAGGAACAATTCAATAAGAGGTACATATCTAAGGAGTGCTTTAAGTGACAGTTGAATGAGTTTCATTCTCTTAGGAAAGTTACTCAATCAATGTTGAAATATGAAGCATGGTTCATGGAGTTTCTTATAAATTCTCAACATATTAATACTAATAATTTAAAAGTAAATAAGTTTATTTATGGGTTGAATGTGATGATTAAAGAGAAGGTTTACTTCTTGATGCCTTAGACTTTTCATAAGGAAATCGTAAAATTAGTTATTGTAGAGGAGGAACTATGGGGTAGTATGGAGGACTATCATACTAGGAGACCAACTACACCTTCAATGAATTTTTTTTTGGGGAAGCCCTCATGGAGTAAATATATATTTTTTTTGGGGGGGGTGTTGTGGTGAATTCCCCCTGTGGATAGGTGAAACCACCCTTTGGATCAAGGCCCCTTCTTTTATGCAAAGACAGAAGAATACAAATGGACACTAACCTCCCTTTAGATCTACTTCAACAATCAGAGTAAGAGGAAAGATATGGAATAGATACCTTTTTATGATAGTTTTCCTTGTTGCTCCATACTTTGAACTTGTTGACCAAAATCCTAGGAATAATATAAGACTTGCAATGAACAAATAAGAATATCCTTTCTACTATTATATATTGTTAGTTGACAATAAATCTATCTATGATGACTTTACAACAATAAACATGCATGTGATCAATAACACAACATATGAAGGGAATAGGCCAAATTTATCTATTAAAGGAAGACATCGATGAAGCACTTACAATCATTATCATGAAGTTGCAGTAGTTCCTCCTCCAATATCTCCTATCAATCTCCTTGATTTTAACACTATGATAAGTATGATTCTCTTGAATTCTCTATCCCTTTCACCTTGGAATGAACTCATTATATAGGAGTTGGGAGGATTAACCAGCATGAGGTATTTTAGGAAATGATTGAGTATACTTAAGATGGATCCACGATATATGGATCTAATATTTAACCTCATCCCCTAAAAAATAACCCTTAGAATAAGGTAGATTAGTTGAAGCTTCCTCTAACCACTTCAATGCTCCCCTAATGTTGAGCACAGAGCATTGACAACGATCCCTATACATGGGCATGGGAGCATTCACAAGATTTCAACTCTCCTATACATGGGCAGGGGAGCATTGAACTTCAAAAATGGTCAAAATGTCAAGGTAAAAGGCATTGTTTCCACTTTATTATGATGGGTTTTCTCCTCAATATTGACTTAGGAATTATGAAAAATGTTCTTCCATGGTGTCCAAGTTGTGACACTTAAAAATTGCATGTGACACTTAGTAAGGTGCATATGAAACTTATGAAACTTAAGTGTGACAGTTGGTGGTGTGACATTTAGGTGTGTAATAGGGGGGTAGTTCTATACATCCTTTTTTAAGGCACCAATAAGTCTAGAAGGGAAATAATTTGGGTTTCTAGAGAAATATACCTTATATACAAGGGTAACTTCTTAGGTATAGAACTTAGTATATAAATGTGTGTTATTATAATTCTTACTAGAGTTTTTCATGAATCCTACCTTCATAGATAAGGATTCCTAGACCATCTCCAAAGGGAGTATGCGAGATACTACCCTAAGAACTAGTAAAAGGATTTTCCTAATCAAAGTCATACTACTATTGGAGATATGGGAAGAGCACATGGGATTCATGCATTTGTTCATAATAGAAAATCCATGCACAAGTTTTACATGCTTGAAATAGTGGGAAAATTGGATGATGTTAGTCTTTAAGTTTTCATAAATCTTGGTGCTACTAAAATATTTATTTCTCCTTATGCATTATTTAGATGTGTCTTAGTGATAGTAGAGAAAAGTGATTTTGATATGGTTGAGATAGTTTCTAGGATGAAGAAAGGGGTTTTCTCCTTAACTAAGGATGCAACCTATATCTTAGAGTGTGTATTCAAAGAGTGACATTTATTTGGCCACCCTTGGGAACCATGATTTGACTGTAGGCATGGATTGGTCGGAATCCCATTAGGATAATTTGGATTAATGGAGAAGAATCTTTCATTTTTTGGATGATTTGGGGTAATTGTTGATGCCTCGAGGGATAAAGGGAATTATTTCCTTGATATTTATTTCATAATTGAAATTAAAAAGGAGTCTCAAGAAGGTTTTTTATATGTATGCAATTATGGTTTCAAATGAAGGTAACCACATGTAATGATCCCAAGCCATTATGCAAGGATCATCATTGTTTTGGTGTCTTTTTAAAACTTTTTCCTGGTTGTGGTATTTCGTCAAACACTTTTCCGATCTACTTTTTAGATGTGTTTATATGTGTATATGCAGCAAATAATAGAAAGAGATGACCATGGAACATACCTCAACCATATGCAATAAGATAGACAAGCCAAAACATCTCAATTCTTCTTTATTCATAAAATAGAGAAACCTGCTACAATGAAGATGTCGATCTATAATGCTCAACAGATGGCCAAGAAGATAGACAATAGATAAGAGATGCTACCAAATGCTCCCGCTAATACAAAATAATGCCTCTAAAGGCTGAATAAGAAATGAAGATCAATCCAAGCAGATCTGAATGCCAAACTCTCCAGTTGAAGAATGCCACACTCCAATAAAAGGCTGAAACCCTCAATAACTCGTCCCTGCTGCCAAAAGTGTCCAATCACCCTAATAAATATGCCAACTGATAGATCGGGCAATGGTAAGAATAACCCAGGTGCCCGAATCTCCAAGATCCCTCTCAATCTCTCTAGATTTGAAATCCCCCACTGAATGGTGCACCCCACTAGATGACTGAAGCCCTAGATAATTTAGCCCTACTGAAGGAGGCCTCCAAATGCTCTGAAACTCACCAGAAATATAGATCGGGACACTGCAAGTCACTAGGTGAAGTCTGAGGGTCAGATCTGAAGTCCAACTCCTCCAAACTGACTAAATTTGAATCTCAAAAATGTCATCCTTCTCTTCAATTCGTCCCACTGCTCAAGAAATAATCTAAGCCATAAATCTCTCTTAGAAAGAACTACATCTGATGTCCAAGGCTCTGTAATGAAAACCCAAGTGATAGAATCCTCAAAGGCCCTACCAATCTCCTACAATGAACTTCTCTCCAAATATGGTGCACCTCCCTTGCTGGAAACCCCTAATGGTGCGCCCTCTTTCTCTTCCTGTGCCTGTGGTTATGTAGAACTCTCCTACACTGATGTACAACTGAGATAGAATGGTGTGGGAGAGTATTGCATCTCCGGGACCAAGCTTGGCACAATATACGTGGAATCTTTCACCACCAAATCGTCCTCTAGGGTTTGTTAAGTCAAAACCCTCAAAACCCCCAATATTGGGCTCACTAGCTAGAAGCCAGAGATCACAAGATAAACATACATGAATGAATGAGAAGAGGCCCTTGCCTTTCCTTTATACTTTTTGGCTCACCTTGTCCCTCCAAAGTGACTTTCATTTTATTGATATTTAATTAATTAATTAAATCACTTTAATCAATTAATTAACCTTTTTACCTTTGAAAAGCTCCTTATCTCTCCTTGCTGCTTCCCTGGCCACTGAAAGTCACTTCTAGCCATCCCATCTTGTAGTGTTTCTCCTACCAATTCCAATGAGCTATTACAATGAGAGGTTCCTCCAAGGAATGTGCCCAAAATGACCTCTTCAGTGAATTCCATTGACTTATAGCTCAAAATAGTCAAAATCATGGAAATCGTCGAAATGCAATGAAACCAAAGCCAACCTATGCAGAATGGCTCATAATGATGGAATATGATCATCAATGCAAGCTGGACCCCACAATGCCTCTCAAATACCCCTATACTTGCTATAGCATCCATCTGGCTAGTCTGGTCATCATAAATCTCTTCCCTGTGATAATGTCCCAAAGTGGGGACATTATAGTCCTCCCTGCTAGAAAATTGCTTTTCCTCAAGCAATAACCAAATCATCTCAAATAAAATACCAGGATCCCATGTCCACCTATGGGTTTCATAGTAGAACCCATCAAAAGATGAACAATCACACATTCTTCCCCCTAGGTCCCATATCAAGTCATGACCTTCTAGCCCCTGGGACGCATAATCCTGAAATACAACAACTCTGTGAGTCTCCTGTACCTGACACATGGCCTCATCCTGGAGTGAGTCCATCCTCCTAGTCTCTACCAAGATCCACATGGCCTCCATCAACTGCACATATTGGTCCCCGACTGAGGTGATGCAAGACCTCCGTGAGGCACCCGCGAGTGATGCGCTCCTCTCAACCCTGAAGCTCAATGGAAAGTTATAATAACTTTCCCCTACAATGGTCCACTCTCCCCTGTCGGTCAATGAACTGCTCAATCCTACAATCCTTGTGTCCCATTCTAACCTTTGTCAAAGATCCTCATGCTGACACTGCACTACTCCGACCATGACTGTCTGCCCCCTGCATACATCATGAACCCTCCTCTCTTGGGTCCTCCTGCTGAAATACCTGTGACCATTGGACCTATTGCCCATAAAATGTATCAGTGAAGACACCTCTGTAGAAGAAGTACCTGTCCAAACATCTCCATGTCCTATCATGATGATCAAGTGGAAGAAAAGGTCTCGCCCCATAAGACAAGTACCTGCAAACCCACTCCAAGATAAACCAAGGTGGAGTGTGTGGCTCTCTGGTGCACCTTGGGTCACCGTATAGTCAGGCATCCTGCTAGCCAAATGAACACCCGGATCCCATGGTAAAGTTGGAAGTTTATCACTTCCAGTCTCCGCTAGCTGGTCCTGTGCTGGACTGATCATTGTCAGAAGTCGTTTGCGCTCATTTGTCATCACCTGGTCTATAATTCTCACCATCACACACCATGTCTCCACTGTGTGTCTAACACGGTCCACCTATGACCTGTTGTATGTTGTAAAAGTACTCCTGTCATGTAGTCTCAGTCTACTCACTCTCCATGCCCCCAGCCATGGCCTATCCCTCCTCATACTTCGGTCTATGATAAAAGTGTCATGACAGGCTAATAGAAACATCTACAACTTACTGTAGGACTGGGAGGTGTCACATGCTTTGGTCAATCCCAATGATTTGACCAGAAGCTCGTCCATCGGTATCCATGAAAGATGTTATCCTGTGATCATCACTGAGTCCCAACCATCCAATACAACCAGAAGTAACCCCTCTAAATGCTGGTCAACCAACCTCCATCTCTCATCTACCATGCATCTGCTGAAGTGGTGAAGGTGATCTCCCACAACTATGTGCTGCTGCAGAGGAGTGACATCTCCATACTCCCCTGAGTGTGTCTCCTCCCTGCAAGGCACTATACCCCTCCGACTGCCACCATATATATCACCATATCTCTGTGAGCTATCACTCATCACGGTATGCTCCGACATACTCATCTCATCTCCCACAAACTCATGCTGCATCATAGATCCTGGACATATGGCTGTATCAATCTCTATATGGAGATCAACCACTCCCAAGACACAAATGGGAGTGTCCCCCATCATCTGGTGCTCCTCTGCTAGATCATCAACATCCTCTGTCAACGTGACTGACTGATACATATGAGTTTCCACTAATACAGATGAAGTGGATCTCTGATGGATCTCCTTAAGAGACCCATCTGATCTAGACTCTGATTCTTGAAGGGTTGTTTGTGTGCCTCTCAAGAATCCTCGAGTGCTCTCCAACTCCTGAGTGAGTCGGTCTACCTCCAACTCCTCCTCCCTCAGAGCCTCATGATACATCTCACCAACCCTCAGTAGATAATCCCTATCTGTCAACAACTACTGGTAGTCAGTCCTCATCACAGATACTCTCTCCCTGAGAGTGTGAAAATCATCCATGGAAAATCCTCCATCTGAGCTACCATGTGCCAGTGATGCTCTCCCACAGTAATCTTTCATCAATATGTCTAGTGGCTGCCTTGATCATAGCCTCACTGACTCTCAACCGTGATGCTAAGTGGTGTGATCCCTGATCATGGTCATACTGAGGTGCCATCTCTGACCCCTCACTGCTAGTGTCAGTCCTGCTAGTGCCAACTCTAGAATCCCCAAAAACACCATCTGCATAAGATGACGTGTTGAACTGTCCACTGCCTGCTGTGTTATTGGGTACTCTTGTATGACACTGCACCCCATCACTAGATGCTATCTCCCCCTAAATCACATTGTATCCTGTATGAGCAGTCGTATCCTCCTATGCACTCAACCTGCTACTATCATCTGCACTTGGATCCCATAGAGATGTATCCAGACACGTGCTATGGTCATCCTGACTACTAAAAATTGCATCCTCATCAATGCAGACCGATCTTGGAATTAAGTTCTCCATCAACCTGTCAACCTTTGTAATTTTCTCAACTAATGGAGTCTCCAATAGTTGTGACTCAATCTCCTCAAGTTGATCTGTATGTGTAAGGTCCCCTGTCTGCACTCCCTGTATCTCCTCCTGGATCTATGGGTCTACCTGTCCATGGTGTGCATCCCTCACACTAAGCTCATCCATCATACCTGACATGCCACTGATCTCCTCATGTGACATGGATATCATGGGTGTCTGAACAAGTGACAGATGTGTCATAGTCCCCATAGGAAGCTCATCATTTCTAGGTGCTAACACGTGTGACTCCTCACTAGTGTCACCACTCTGCTAAGGTGTAAGGTCATCAATGGTATGTGACATGTCTACTGAGACACTGGAGCTATCGTCCTGTCCATCCAGCTGCCTATCCACTACACAAGGGTCATCATCCTCCTCAAGTGTGCAAGCATCGCTAGCCTCTATGCAAGAGTCATCATCACTATCCTCTGAGGTAGAGTCACTATCACTAGCCTTTGTGCAAGAGTCACTGTCATCATCCAACTTCTCTGAATCCACATCTATCACTCCATCCTCACACACCTCATCCTCACTGTCATGACATGCCTCAATAATGTGCTCCTGATCCTTACCCCTGCACCTATGATCTAGTTCACACGGCCCCTTGCAACTATGTCAAGGTTGTGTGATCCTACTAGGCATGGGGTTTCTCTGTTCTTCCCACCATCTAGCTGCTTCCTTTTTCTTTTCACCTGCTATGATCATCCCCTCTAAAATATTCCATTTGCTCCAATGGGGATTTCTATAGGCTGCATATTATAGGAAGGTTATTGTAGCCTTAGTTTCCTCGCTAAGGCCGTAATACATGATCTCCAACCATGGTATCTCAAGTGCTATATTATCCATTTCTTTCCAACTATCCATTTATCCCTATGAAAGACCCCTCAGGTTTGCAGGATTTAAGCTTTGATACCACTATAATGATCCCAAGCCATTATGCAAGGATCATCACTATTTTGCTGTCTTTTTAAAACTTTTTCCTGGTTGTGGTATTTTGTCAAATACTTTGTTGATCTAATTTTTAGATGTCTTTATATGTGTATATGCAGCAAATAACAGAAACAGATGACCATGGAACATACCTTAACCATATGCAATAAGATAGATAAGCCAAAACATCTCAATTCTTCTTTATTAATAAAATAGAGAAACCTGATATAATGAAGATGTCGATCTTGAATGCTCAACAGATGGCCAAGAAGATAGATAATAGATAAGAGCTACTACAAAATGCTCCCACTAATACAAAATAATGCCTCCAAAGGTTGAATAAGAAATGAAGATTAATACAAGAAGATCTGAATGCCAAACTCTCCAGCTGAAGAATGCCATGCTCCAATAGAAGGCTAAAACCCTCAATAACTCGGCCTTGTAGCCAAAAGTGTCCAATCACCCTAAGAAATATGCCAATGGATAGATTGGGTGATGGTAAGAATAAACCAGGTACCCGAATCTCTAAGATCCCTCTCAATCTTTGTAGATCTGAAATCCCCCACTGAATGGTGCGCCCCACTGGATGAATGAAGCCCTAGATAATTCAGCCCTGCTGAAGGAGGCCTCCAAATGCTCTGAAACTCACCAGAAATATAGATCGGGACACTGCAAGTCACTAGGTGAAGTCTGAGGGTCATATCTGAAGTGTAACCCCTCCAAACTGACTAGATCTGAATCTCAAAAATACCCTCCTTCTCTTCAATTCGTCCCACTGCTCAAGAAATAAGCTAAGCCATAAATCTCTCTCAGAAAGCACTAGAACTGATGTCCAAGGCTCTGTAATGAAAACCCAAGTGATAGAATCGTCAAAGGCGCTGCCAATCTCCTACAACGAACCTCTCTCCAAAGATGGTGTGCCTCCCTTGCTGGAAACCCCCAATGGTGCGCCCTCCTTCTCTTCCTGTGGTTGTGGCTGTGTAGAACCCTCCTGCACTGACGTAGAACCGAGCTAGAATGGTGTGGGAGAGTATTTCATCTCTAGGACCAATCTTGGAACAATCTAGGTGGAATATTTCACCACCAAATCATCCTCTAGGGTTTGTTAAGTCAAAACCCTCAAAACCCTCAAAACCCTCAAAACCCCCAATGTTGGGCTCACTAGCTAGAAGCCAGAGATCACAAGATAAACATACATGAATGAATGAGAAGAGTCCCTTTCCTTTCCTTTATACTTTTTGTCTCACCTTATCCCTCCAAAGTGACTTTCATTTTATTAATATTTAATTAATTAATTAAATCACTTTAATTAATTAATTAACCTTTTTACCTTTGAAAAGCTCCTTCTCTCTCCTTGTGGCTTCCCTGGCCACTGAAAGTCACTTCTAGCCATCCCATCCTGTAGTGTTGATCCTTTCGATTCCAATGAGCTATTACACTGAGAGGTTCCTCCAAGCAATGTGCCCAAAATGACCTCTTCAATGAATTCCATTGACTTATAGCTCAAAATAGTCAAAATCATGGAAATTGTCGGAATGCAACGAAACCAAAGCCAACCTATGCAGAATGGCTCATAATGATGGAATATGATCATCAATGAAATATGGACCCCACAATGCCTCTCAAATACCCCTGTACTCTCTATAGCATCCATCTGGCTACTTTGGTCATCCTAAATCTCTGCCCTGTGATAATGTCCCAAAGTGGGGACATTATACCACGCATCCTTGGATCAATATAATATTATGTTATCTAAGTTATTAATTTTTTTTCCAAATGAGTTTCCTATAATTATTCCTAAGTGGGAGGTTGATTTATTTTATTATCTTAAGATTGGGATTGAACTCGTATACAAATCATCCTATTGCATGACCACACCTGAATTGCATAAGTTGCAAGTGAAACTTCGAGATATTTTGGACTTGGGGATGGTTATAGACCCAACATTTCACTATGGGGTGCACCTGTGATATTATGAACAAGGATGGATCATTGAGATTGTCCATTGATTAGAGGATGTTAAACACGGACATAGTCATAAATCAATATCCTTAGCCTTATGTTGTTTACTTATTTAACTAGATGAAATAGATCATAGTGTTTTCCAAAATCGATTTGTGATCTAGTTTCCATCAATTGAGGGTTAAGGATGAGAATATTTCAAAAACCATTTTTAGGAATCACTTTGGGTATTATGATTTTGTTGTTTTTGTTGTGCTCATGAGTTTGATGAATAAGGAATACAAAAAATATTTGTAGAAGTGTGTGCATGTATTCCTTGATGATATTTTATTTATTCTAATACCCTAAAGGAGAATGAAGAGCATTTGAGCTTAGTTTTGAAGAAGAATAATATATATTCTAAGTTTTCTAAATTCTATTTCTTTTATTATGGGATTGATTATTTGGACCATATTATCTCTAATAATAATAGTGAAGTGAACCCTATGAATATTGAGGCCATATTAGAATGGCCAACATGTAAGAATATGCTTGAGGTGTATATGGTTTTGGAAAGATATTATATAAGGTTTGTGGAGGGTTTATCCAAGATTGGCAGTCCTTTTACTACTTTGGAAAATAATGTATGGAAGTCTAAATGGATATAAAGTGTGAGTAATATTTTTCTAAGCTATAAAATTTATTGACTTGAACTCCAATAATGAAGGTACCTAATAATTAGCTAGATTTTTTGGTTTGTAAAAATGCATCCAAGGAAGGAATGAGTGCCATTGTTTCCTAGGATGGGTGAGTGATTTATTATTATTTGATGAATATGAGGTTAGATAAGTATGAATATGCAACACATGATTCATAGTTAGTAGTATTTTTTCATGCTCAAAAGTTATCTATACTAGAGCCTGCAATATATCTATACTCAGAGTGCATTGAATGGGAAAACACAATGATGGTTGTATATTCATAATGAATATGAATTTATGTTACCTATATCAAAGGTATAATAAATAGAGTGGTTGATGCAATTAACTACAAACATCACATTTACTCAACGACACCCTTAAAGATAGATTTAAGGGAGCATATTCTATATTTGTTGTTGGATTACATAGAGGGGGGGATGAATTAGTAATAGCGTAATTATAATTCTTTTTCTTCAAATGTTATATCAATGTAGAATTATTATCCAATAATGAGTAGTAATAAATAAACAATCACACACATACACAGTACACTAGTGTTTTACGTGGAAACCCAAATCGGGAGAAAACCACAAAATGTTTTTTCTTATATGTCTTGAAGAATTACATTCATTGGAAGCACCAAATTCCTTTGTTTTCCAGCTACAACTGGAAGAAGGCTCCAACCCCCTAGTTTCTCAGGCTACAACCTGAGGGAAGCTCCAACTCCCCAATTCTCTGGCTACAACTAGAAGGAGGATACAACCCCCAATGTTCTCCGGCTACAACGGGAAGGTGGCTACAACCACCTGTCCTTGCCCCATCCTGCCACCCTGAAGTAGAAGTAGAATGATGGAACCACTGTCACACTATCACTGTGAGATATACCGCTGTAAACCTATACCAATAAATCTGAACCATGCATCAACCATGCATCAACCTATACCTCAACCTGTAATCAACCCGTACCATAAACAAGTGCATCAACCATGCACCAACCTGTAATAAACTTGTACCATAACCAAGTGCATCCAACCATGTACCAAGTATGTACCAATCATGTGTCAACTACTCATCAACTATGAGTCATCAATATGTACCAACATCATCAACTATACACCTCATGTTTGTGTTCCAACTCATCAACTACTTGTCTCAACCATGTTCTCAACATGTATGACAACCAAAATCCCTCATCAATTTCATCATCCAAATATGATTTATATCTCTGTAATAGAACAATTGTATATGATCACATTCCTACAAACCTTCATTAACTTTAAAAGCAAAAGACTAGCATTTTCATCAAACTTTTCTTTAGTCTCACATGCCTAGTTTTGGATTAGTCAACAACCCTAACTCGAAGTAATCATAACTTTGAACCTATAATGTATAGATATATAAAAATGATACACAATTTTATTCAATGTGTTCTATACAATTCATTTAATTGTCACTACTTGGAACCTCTCAGAAAAGGAGTTATAGCAAAAATGGGATACCTTGTTGAATTTTGGCTTATTCTAGAGAGCGACATTGTAGAGCGTGCCCCACACAAAATATTTGATGAAATGATCTGAAATTATTAAAAATCATACTACCCACTGTACCCTAACCAACACTTTTTTTCTCACTGAATTTGGATCTGTTATGAAGAAGTTATGACGTTTTTACCCGAAACACCTGATTTTGACTAGCTTCAGGACTGGCCACAAAACCTATTTTCCACGGAGTGTAACTCCCAAAATAAAATGACCCACAAGCTAAATTTATTTTCAACGATAATTGGATATGTTTTTTCACTTTCATAACAATTTCATGGTCTAAATAATTATAGAAAAAAAGTTATAGCGAAAATGGCGAGATGACCTGTAAATAACATACCTTAGAAAACACCATCAAAAGAATTTATCCTTCCTTTCATTTCATCCTTCTTTTCCTCACCTTCACTCAAAATTATGGTTTATATATCCTTGGTTACCTCAGACACATATAGATATTCAATATTCCCAAGTGTGATTCAAATGAGAGAGCCTTGCCTCTTATTTATACTCTCCAAGTAACTTCCTTAAAAACATCTTCTAGGTCACTTGGCCCACTTTCCTTATTTTAGTGTTGGGTCGACTTCTAATTTCTCCATTAAATTTATTATTGAAATAATTTATTTTGTATTCAATTTGAATTATAATACACTCATCCCTTCACTTTATTATTTACCTTTTAAAATCTCTTAAACCACTTTGACTACTTTGACCTTTTGGGGCTTCTAGATGACATATGAGGGTCCTCAAACTTCGTAAGGCCATAACTCTCAAACCATGAGGAATTATGTGACGTTATACATACCATTATAAATGGCATGACATGTACTATCCATATAGAATAGTATTATCTGAACGTATATCATAACTCATATTGTTACCCATCAAACAAACATGGGTCCATTACCCAAACTTGGGGTCTCCAACTTCTCATGGCCATAACTCTCTAACCATGAGGAATTATGTGACATTCGACATACCACCAAAAATGAAATGACAAGCACTATCCATATAGGATATGTTCCTTGACAAAATCACTTTCCTTCATCTCATTACTCCTCAATTAAGCATGGGTTCTCTTACTCCACAAAGCATCTTCCCATGAGGGATTTCACCATAAGGTGACGACTTTGGAGTTCATCCATATTTACTTCTTATCAACCATGAAAAAAAAAAAATTATTCATATTTACATCAAACAATATTGGGTTCATTACCCAAGCTTTTGTGCTACGGGGCTTTCTTTAAGGGTTGACATCAATGACAACCAACCTTAATCAACAATCTGCCCCATTGGCATTGATGGAAACACTCTGATACAATACTAAAATCATATCACTCATGCTCCCCCTAGAACCTTGCCTTTGTCCTCTGCATCTGATAAATCTGCTCCCCCTGGAACCATGCCTCTGTCCTCTGCATTTGATAAATCTCTCCCCCTTTGTCATGAATGGAAAAGGTATATTTCCATCTAGGGTTGCTCCCCCTAACATACTATCCTCTTATGGTTCTTCCTCGTGTACATCTAAGAGATATAAGATAAGCATTCAAAAAGAATTCAAAAGCATTCATTTTTTGAGTATACATAACTCCAAGTCTTTGGCGAAGATATTCAAAGGTTTCCAGCGGAAGGGGTTTTGTAAAGATGTTTGCCACTTGTTCTTTTGTGCCCACATACTCAACTCTGATGTTCTTTTCTGCAACCTGTTCCCATAGAAAGTGATACTTGATTGGAATGTGTTTCATCTTGGAGTGCATCACCGAGTTTTTTGAGATATTGATGGCACTTGAATTATCACAATATATTGGAATGGGCTCATCATACTCAACCCATATATCTGTCAAAGTTTGTTTCATCCAAAGAACTTATGTAGAACATGATGTTGTTGCAATATACTCTGCCTCGGCTATAGATAGAGATACCGATGATTGTTTCTTGGTTAGCCATGATACCAAACACTCACCTAAGTAGAATTCTACTCCACTGGTGCTTCGTCACTCATCAATACAACCTGCCCAATCTGCATTTGTGTAGCTAATAAGTGATATATCTTTTCCTTTTGGATACCATAATCCAAACTCTTTTGTTCCTTTGATATATCTGAAGATCCTCTTTACTGCTAATACATGTGATTCCTTTGGTGCTGCTTGAAATCATGCCACTTGTCCAACTGCCTGCATTACATCTGGTCTGGATGCTGTCACATCTAGTAGGATACCAATCATTGACCTATATTGCCTCTGATCTGTAGACTTTGAATCACCATTTTTGATCAACTTACAACTAGTTTGCATGGGAGTGATAACTAGTTTGCAATCTTCCATTCCGAACCTCTTTATCATTTCTCTGATATACTTGGTTTGAGAAATAAAAATTCACCAACTATCCTTGCCCCGTCTTGCCACCCTGAAGTAGAATTAGAATGATGGAACCACTGTCACACTATCACTATGAGATATACCGCTGTAAACCTGTACCAATAAATCTAAACCATGCATCAACCTGTACCTCAACCTGTAATCAACCTGTACCATAAACAAGTGCATCAACCATGCACCAACCTGTAATCAACCTGTACCATAAACAAGTGCATC
>ML780690.1:453246-467728 GCA_009831015.1 Picea engelmannii | reverse complement strand
TATGTACCAACATCATCAACTATACACCTCATGTATGTGTGCCAACTCATCAACTACTTGTCTCAACCATGTACTCAACATGTACCACAACCAAAATCCCTCATCAATTTCATCATCCAAATATGATTTGTAGCTCTGTAATATACCTGGTGTATATGATCATATTACTGCAAACCTTCCTTAACTTTAAAGACAAGAGACTAGCATTTTCATCAAACTTTTCTTTAGACTCACATGCCTAGTTTTGGATTAGTCAACAACCCTAACTTGAAGTAATCATAAATTTGAACATGAAATGTATAAATATCTAAAAATGATACACAATTTTCTTCAGTGTGTTTTATGCAATTTCTCCAGGTGTCACTACTTGGAACCTCTCAGAAAAGAAGTTATAGAAAAAATGACATACCTTGTTGAATTTTGGTTTATTCTAGAGAGCGACCTTGTAGATCGTGCCCCACACAAAATATTTGATGAAATGATTTGAAACTATTAAAAATAATACTAAATATTGTACCGTAACCAACACATTTGGTCTCACTGAATTTGGATCTGTTATGAAGAAGTTATGACGTTTTTACCCGAAACACTTGATTTTGACTAGTTTCAAGACTAGCCACAAACCCTATTTTCCACGGAGTGTAACTCCCAAAATACAATGACCCACAAGCTGAATTTTTTTTTCCGATACTTGGATATGTTCTCTCACTTTCATAGAAATTTCATAGTACGAATCATTAAAGAAAAAAATTTATAGCGAAAATGGTGAGATGACCTGTAAATAACATACCTTAGAAAACACCATCAAAAGAATTTATCTTTCCTTGCATTTTGACCTTCTTTCCTTCACCTTCACTCAACATTCCAGTTTAGATATCCTTGGTTACCTCAGAAACATATAGATATTCAATATTCTCAAGTGTGATTCAAATGAGAGAGCCTTGCCTCTTATTTATACTCTCCAACTAGCTTCCTTAAAAACATCTTCTAGGTCACTTGGCCCACTTTCCTTATTTTAGGGTTCGGTCGACTTCTAATTTCTCCATTAAATTTATTATTGAAATAATTTATTTTGTATTCACTTTGAATTATAATACACTCATCACTTCACTTTACTATTTACCTTTTAAAATATCTGAAACCACATTGACTACGTTGAGCTCTAGGGGCTTCTAGATGACATATGAGGGTCCTCAAACTTCGTAAGGCCATAACTCTCAAACCATGAGGAGTTATGTGACATTCTACATACCACCAGAAATGGCATGACATGTACTATCCATATAGAATAGTATTATCTAAATATATATCATAACTCATACCATTACCCATCAAACAAACTTGGGTCCATTACCCAAACCTGGGGTCTCCAACTTCTCATGGCCATAACTCTCTAACCGTGAGGAATTATGTGACGTTTCACATACCACCAAAAATGAAATGACAATCACTATCCATATAGGATATTTTCCTTGATAAAATCACTTTCCTTCATCTCATTATTCCACAATTAAATGTGGGTTCTCTTACTCCACAAAGCATCTTCCCGTGAGGGATTTCACCATAAGAGGACCACTTTGGAGTTCATCCATATTTACTTCTTATCAACCATGAAAAAACAATAATGAGTCATATTTACATCAAACAATATTGGGTCCATTGTCCAAGCCTTTGTTCTACGGGGCTTTCTTTAAGGGTTGACATCAATGACAACCAACCTTAATCAACAATCTCTCCCTTTGGCATTGATGGAAACACTCTGATGCAATACTGAAATCATATCACTCATGCTCCCCCTGGAACCATGCCTTTGTCCTCTACATATGATAAATATGCTCCCCCTAGAACCATGCCTCTATCCTCTGCATTTGATAAATCTCTTCCCCTTTTTCATCAATGGCAAAGGTATCGTTCCATCCGGGGTTGCTCCCCCTGACATACTGTCCTCTTATGGTGCTTCCTCGTGTACATCTAAGACATATAAGATAAGAATTCAAAAAGCATTCATTTTTGGAGTAGAAATCTCCAAGTCTTTGGCAAAGATATTCAAAGACTTCCCGTGGAAGTGGTTTTGTAAAGATATCTACCACTTGTTCTTTTGTGCCCACATACTCAACTCTGATGTTCTTTTTCTGCAACCTGTTCCCGTAGAAAGTGATACTTGGTTGGAATGTGCTTCGTCTTGGAGTGTATCACCAGGTTTTTTGAGATATTGATGGCACTTGTATTATCACAATATATTGGAATGGGCTCATCATACTCAACCTGTATATCTGTCAAAGTTTGTTTCATCCAAAGAACCTTTGTAGAACAGGTTGTTGCTGCATTATACTCTACCTCGGCTATAGATAGAGATATCGATGATTGTTTCTTGCTTAGCCATGACACCAAACACTCACCTAAGTAGAGCACTACTCCACTGGTGCTTTGTCGATCATCAATACAACCTGCCCAATCTGCATCTATGTAGGCAATAAGTGATAGATCTTTTCCTTTTGGATACCTTAATCCAAACTCTTCCGTTCCTTTGAGATATCTAAAGATCCTCTTTACTACTAATACATGCGATTCCTTTGGTTCTACTTGAAATTCTGCCACCTATCCAACTGCCTGCATTACATATGGTCTGGATGTTGTCACATATAGTAGGCTACCAATCATTGACCTATATTTCCTCTGATCTGTAGAGTTTGAATCATCATCTTTGCTCAACTTACAGCTGGTTTGCATGGGAGTGATAATTGGTTTGAAATCTTCCATTCTGAACCTCTTTATCATTTCTCTGATATACTTTGTTTTAGAAATAAAAATTCCTTGGTTGCTTTGACGTATCTGAAGTCCCAAAAAGAGGGATAGTTCTCCAAGTAATGACATTTCAAATTCATTATGCATGTCTTTTTCAAATTTTTGTCTTAACCTGTCATCATCACTACCAAAAATAATATCATCAACATAAAATTCAATTAATAAAATATTACCTTGACTTACCTTGATGTAGAGGTTGTTGTCTGCGATTCATTTTCTAAACTCTTCCTGTTGCAGATACTTATCCAGTCTAGAGTACCATGCTCTAGTAGCTTGTTTTAGACCATACAAGGCCTTCTTTAATTTACACACATAATTTGTGTTCTTTGACAACTGAAATCCTTCTGGTTGTTCAATGTAGACTTCTTCTTCAAGTTCCCCATTCAGAAAAGATGATTTTATGTCCATCTGATATACCTTAACATTTTTTGAGCATGCATAAGCTAAAAGCAAATAGATTTCTTCCATTTTGGCAACTGGGGCAAATGTCTCTTCAAAGTCAAGTCCTTCAATCTGTGCATATCCTTTACATACCAATCTAGCTTTGTTCCTTGTAACCTATCCATCTTCATTCAATTTATTCCTAAAAACCCATTTTCTGCCTATCACATTCTTATTCTTTGGTCTTGGAACCAATTCCCAATTGTCAATTTTCTTTATTTGATCCAATTCTTCATCCATGGCCTTATTCCAAAATTCAGCTTTACTGGCTTCTTCAAAATAGTTTGGTTCAATTGTAGATAAGAGTGCTAGGTGTGTTTGTTCTGGTGAATGAATTTTTCTTCTAGTCTCAACTCCTCCATCTTTATTTCCAATAATCTGATCTGAAGGATGATTCTTCTGTACTCATTTTCTAGGTGTCCTTGGAGATACTTTTTGAACTTGCTCTTCTACTTCTGTCGGATTTTCTTCATCTTCATCTTCCTCTTCTTCTTCTTTTTCATCTTCTTCTTCAAAAAGTTGTTTCATTGATTTGTTTTCTTCTTCCTTTGATTTTGGTGTGTCTGTTTCATCAATTGTTACGTTGATGTTTTGCACAACTTTCCTTAATCTTAGATTGTAACACTTGTATGCTTTCCTTGTACTTGAGTAACCAACAAGTATTCCTTTTTCCACATGAGATTCAAACTTTCTCATTCTGCCATCTTCTCTTTTGATGTAGCATTTACTTCCAAAAACTCTGAAGTGCTTCACATTTGCTGGTCTTCCTTTCCATAGCTCATAGGGAGTTTTATCAGTGTTGTTTCTGAGCATTACTCTGTTTTGAATGTGAACTGTTGTATGCACTACCTTTGTCCAAAAAATATCTATCAACTTTGAATCCATTATGATTGTTCAAGCCATTTCTTGTACTGTCCTGTTCTTTCTTTCAACAACTCAATTTTGTTGAGGTGTTCTAGTGACAAAGAATTGTCTTTTTATTCCATGATTGTTGCAGTAGTACATAAATTCCTTTGAGGTGAATTCTCCTCCATTATCTGATCTTAATCATTTGATTCTTGAATCCATCTCATTTTCACCCATTTCCTTGTAGATCTTGAAATTTTCAAAAGCTTTTGATTTTTTCTTGAGAAAGGAAACTGCAGTCATTCTTGTATAATCATCAACTAATAACATAAAGTATCTCTCACATTTTAGGCCTTTTGTTGTAGTTGGTCCAACTAGATCAGTATGCACAATTTCCAATGTTTTTGTTGTTGAATATTCCTTTGATTTGAACCTGGTCCTTATTTTCTTTCATTGTTGGCAATCCTTGCATAAAGTGTTGGTTGGTTTCGTGATCTAGGGCATTTCTACGACTGCTTCTGTTTTGCTGACTTTGACAAGGTTATCAAAATGCATGAGACCCATTCTTCTATGTCATACCCAACTTTCATCTTCCATTCCTAGACAACACTTTTCATTTCCAATTTCGCTTAACACATATATGTTGCTTGAAGTTCTTGCAGTTGTAGCGACCAATTTCCCTGAACCTTATTTTCTTATCTCACACTTTTGTGAATCGAAAGTAACTTTATGACCTTGGTCACCCATTTGACTCACACTTAAAATATTCTGTTTCATATCTTCTACTAGTAGAACATTTTATGTCTTTTCATTCTTATTCCCAATTCGAACTGTGCCTTTTCCAATGATTTTGGATGAATCATCATTTCCAAAGGAGATTGATCCATCTCTTTCCTTTCGTAATGTAAGAAACTTGTCTCTATCACCTATCATGTGTTTTGAACATCCACTATCAACATACCAACCACGTTTATTTTGTTTGGCTTGTAGAGCGACTGTGCATTCCTCATTGCTATACTGATCTTGCTTTCTTATCCATGTCATTTTCTGAGGTTCTTGTTTGTGACTCTGTTGAGGTTCTTTAGGAGGGACTGTCATTCTACAATTTTTGGCCATGTGTCCAAAATTGTTACATTTCTAACATTACACTTTAGTGCTGAAGGATTCAAACCTGTTGTAACTTCTTCTTTTTGTTTCACTAGGTCTTCTTGAATAACCCCTTTGTATATGGCTCTCAAAGTAGTTATTGTTCCTATTGTTAGCTCTGCAATTTATAGCTTTATGTCCAAAATTATTACAAGAATAACATACACCAAAAAATATAGTTTGATACCTGGTAGTTTAATATCTTATGAAAGGAAGTGCTCTTATGAATCTTTCTTCTTCTGGAGGCCTATCTACCTATTGTTGATTCTGAAATCTGAATCTTCTCGGTGGAGGAGTGTCCTTGTAATCTTCCTTGTATATCTTTTTATCCCCTTTGATTGTTTCTGCATAACTTTTTGGATTTGTCTCTTGCTCTATTATTTTGAAGCTTGATCCCTTTTCTGTCTGATTGTATCCAAGTCTGGACTTGTCAAGATAATATTTTTGACTGTTGATAATGTCACCCAGAACTTTTGAGCTATTCTGCATATTTTTCTTTTGAATATCCTTTCTTAGTGTGACAATCTCTGCTTCCAGGTTTCCAATGATCATGTCCTTTCCTTCTAGCCGTTCTTTGAGTGCTTCTTCAATTCTTTTATCTTCTTCTATTTGAACCTTCAATTTTGTGATCATTTGTTCTAGTTATCGAGTGTCTTTTTTCTTATCTAGTTCTTCTTGTAGTTTCTTTTTTTTCTTCTTTTCTCTTCTGATAACTTCTATCACACTCATTAATTCTTCTCGGAAGTCAACTTCTACCTCTTCAATTTCTTCTTCATATGATTTTTAATATTCTTCTTCGAAGTCTTCTTTAACAGAGTATTCTACTACCATAAATAGAACTCTAACTATTTCACTGTCACTGACTTCATCTTCATCTGATGATGAGATGTCTTCTTTGGTGCAAAATTTTCTCTTGAAAACTTTCTCTGTAGTTTCTTTACCTTTATATGTTTTTCTGCCTTTTGAGTGACCTTCATCATTTCTCTTTTTCTTATGAGGACATTTGTTCACAAAATGACCAATACCATCACAATTAAAACAAATTAAAGGAAGCTTACCTCTGTACCTACCGTTGGTTCCCTTGTTCAGTCTTTTGATGAAGTTGGCCACTTCTTCATCATCTTCCAAGACGTCGTTGCTGCTTCTATATTCTTCTTGTTCCTTTTTCATTTTCTTTGATCTTTTGGATGATTTGAAGGTCGCTTCTTTTACATATGGATTTTCCTGTTCAGTTCTCATCTCATATGCTGTAAAGATTCCATGCAGTGCATCCATGCTTATTGAGTTTAGATCTGATCTTTCTCTAGTAATGATATCTTAGGGTTGAATCTCATAGGAAGATATCTTAGTACCTTTTGAACAATTACAAATTCTTTGATTTCTTCTCCCAATCCTATGATTGCATTCATTGTTTCATCAACTTGTAAGAAGTAGGCTACAATATCTTCATCTTCCTTCATTTTTAGTTGTTTGAACTGACCTCTATAAGTGTGAAGCTTTGATGTTTGACTTTTGAATCTCCTTCATAAATACTTCAAAGCTTGTCCCAAATCTCTTTAGCATATTTACAGTGTGCAACTTTGGTGAATATCGTGTCACTGAGACCATTCAAAAGTGCATTTATGGCTTTAGAATTATTCTCACTGAGTTTCACAGCTTTGTCATTTGTTGGTGGGACTGCTGGTGTTGTGTATCCATCTACAATTGATTGTCAAAATCAAAATCCATTTTCCTGCATATATGCCTTCATCCTTATGCTCCAAAAAACATACTTTTGTCCATCAAACTGTGGTATTCCATTTTTATACGAGTTGGTACTCTCCATGATCTACCTTTCAGTGGTTAAATTTATTTCTGAAGGAACCTGCTCTGATACCAATTGTTGGATTACTGAGAGGGAGGGGGGGGGGGGTGAATAAGTAATAGCGTAATTATAATCCTTTTTCTTTAAATGTTATATCAATGTAGAATTATTATCCAATAATGAACAGTAAGAAATAACAATCACACACATACATAGTACATCGGTGTTTTACGTGGAAACCCAAATTGGGAGAAAACCATAAAATGTTTTTTCTTGTATGTCTTGAAGAATTACATTCATTGGAAGCACTAAATTCCTTTTTTTTCCAGCTACAACTGGAAGGAGGATCCAACCCTGTAGTTTCTTAGGCTACAACCTAATTGAAGCTCCAACTCCCTAATTCTATGGCTACAACCAGAAGGAGGATATAACCCCGAATATTCTTCGTCTACAACCGGAAGGTGGTTACAACCACTTGTCCTTGCCCTGTCCTGCCACCTTGAAGTAGAAGTAGAATGATGGAACCACTGTTACACTATCATTGTGATATATATTGTTGTAAACCTGTACCAATAAATCTGAACCATGCATCAACCATGCATCAACCTGTAATCAACCTGTGCCATAAACAAGTGCATCAACCATGCATCAACTTGTAATCAACCTATACCATAAAAAAGTGCATCCAACCATGTACCAAGTATGTACCAATCATGTGTCAACTACTCATCAACTATGAATCATCAATATGTACCAACATCATCAACTATACACCTCATGTATGTGTGTCAACTCATCAACTACTTGTGTCAACCATGTACTCAACATGTACCACAACCAAAAGTCCTCATCAATTTCATCATCCAAATCTAATTTGTAGCTCTGTAATAGACCTAGTGTATATGATCACATTCCTGCAAACCTTCATTAACTTTAAAAACAAGAGACTAACATTTTCATCAAACTTTCCTTTAGTCTCACATGCCTAGTTTTGGATTAGTCAACAACCCTAAATTGAAGTAATCATAACATTGAACCTGTAATGTATAAATATTTGAAACTGATAAAAAATGTTATTCAATGTGTTTTATGCAATTCCTCTAAGTTTCACCACTTGAAACCTCTCAGAAAAGGAGTTATAACAAAAATGACATACCTTTTTGAATTCTGGCTTATTCTAGAGAGCGACATTGTAGAGCGTGCCTCGCACAAAATATTTAATGAAATGATATGAAACTATTAAAAATAATACTAAAGAATACACCCTAACTAAAAAATTTAGTCTTATTGAATTTGGATCTTTTATGAAGAAGTTATGACGTTTTTACCCGAAACACCTGATTATGACTAGTTTCATGACTGGCCACAAACCCTATTTTCCACGGAGTGTAAATACCAAAATGCAACGACCCACAAGATAAAAAAAAATTCAAAGATACATGGATATGTTTTCTCACTTTCACATCAGTTTCTCGGTCTGAATCATTATAGAAAAAATTTTATAGCGAAAATGGTGAGATTACCTATAAATAACATACCTTAAAAAACACCACCAAAAGAATTTATCCTTCCTTGCATTTTGGCCTTCTTTTCTACACCTTCACTTAGTATTCCGGTTTAGATATCCTCGGTTACCTCAGAAACATATAAATATTCAATATGCTCAATTGTGATTCAAATGAGAGATCCTTGCCTCTTATTTATACTCTCCAAGTAACTTCCTTAAAAACATCTTGTAGGTCACTTGGCCCACTTTCCTTATTTTAGGGTTGGGTCCACTTCTAATTTCTCCATTAAATTTATCATTGAAATAATTTATTTTGTATTCACTTTGAATTATAATACACTGATCACTTCACTTTATTATTTACCTTTTAAAATCTCTTAAACAACTTTGACCACTTTGACCTTTTGGGGCTTCTAGATGACATATGAGGGTCCTCAAACTTCGTAAGGCCATAACTCTCAAACCGCGAGGAGTTATGTGACATTCTACATACCACCAGAAATGGCATGACATGTACTATACATATAGAATAGTATTATCTGAACATATATCATAACTCATACCATTACCCATCAAACAAACTTGGGTCCATTACCACAACCTGGGGTCTCTAACTTCTCATGGCCATAACTCTCTAACCGCGAGGAATTATGTGACGTTCCACATACCAACAGAAATGAAATGAAAAGAACTATCCATATAGGATATTTTCCCTGACAAAATCACTTTCCTTCATCTCATTACTCCACAATTAAGCATGGGTTCTCTTACTGCACAAAGCATCTTCCCGTGAGGGCTTTCAACATAAGGGGACCACTTTGGAGCTGATCCATATTTACTTCTTATCAACCATGAAAAGACAATAATGAGTCATATTTACATCAAATAGTATTGGGTCCATTACCCAAGCCTTTTTTCTATGAGGCTTTCTTCAAGGGTTGACATCAATGACAACCAACCTTAATCAATAATCTCTTCCTCTAGCATTGATGGCAACACTGTGATGCAATACTGAAATCATATCACTCATGCTCCCCTTAGAACCATGCCTTTGTCCTCTACATCTGATAAATCTACTCCCCCTAGAACCATGCCTCTGTCCTCTGCATTTGATAAATCTCTTCCCCTTTGTCATCAATGGAAAATGTATCTTTCCGTTCGGGGCTGCTCCCCTTGACATACTGTCCTCTTATGGTGCTTCATCGTGTACATCTAAGATATATAAGATAAGAATTCAAAAATCATTCATTTTTGGAGTAGAAATAACTCCAAGTCTTTTTCAAATATATTTAAAGGCTTCCCGTGGAAGTGGTTTTGTAAAGATGTATGCCACTTGTTCTTTTGTGCCCACATACTCAACTTTGATGTTCTTTTCTGCAGCCTGTTCCCATAGAAAGTGATACTTGATTGGAATGGGCTTCGTATTGGAGGGAATCATCATGTTTTTTGAGATATTTATGGAACTTGTATTATCACAATAAATTGGAATGGGCTCATCATACTCAACCTGTATATCTGTCAAAGTTTGTTTCATCCAAAGAACCTGTGTAGAACATGTTGTTGCTGTAATATACTCTGCCTCGGATGTAGATAGAGATATTGATGATTGTTTCCTGCTTAGCCATGATACCAAACTCTCACCTAAGTAGAACACTACTCCATTTGTGCTTCGTCGGTCATCAATACAACCTGCTCAATCTGCATCTATGTAGGAAATAAGTGATAGATCTTTTCCTTTTGGATACCATAATCCAAACTCTTCTATTCCTTTGAGATATCTGAAGATCCTCTTTACTGTTAATACATGTGATTCCTTTGGTGCTTCTTGAAATCGTGTCACTTGTCCAAATGCTTGAATTACATCTGGTCTTGATGTTGTCACATATACTAGGTTTCCAATCATTGACCTATATTGCCTCTGATATGTAGACTTTGAATCATCATCTTTGCTCAAATTACAACTAGTTTGCATGGGAGTGATAACTGGTTTGCAATCTTCCATTCCAAACCTCTTTGGCATTTCTCTGATATACTTGGTTTGAGAAATAAAAATTCCTAGGTTGCTTTGATGTATCTGAAGTCCCAAAAAGAAGGATAGTTCTCCAAGTAATAAAATTTCAAATTCATTATGTATGTCTTTTGCAATTTTTTGGCTTAACCTGTCATCATCACTACCAAAAATAATATCATCAACATAAACTTCAATTAATAAAATATTACCTTGACTTACCTTGATGTAAAGGTTGTTGTCTGCACTTCCTTTTCTGAACGCTACCTACTGCATATACTTATCCAGTCTGGAGTACCATGCTTTAGGAGCCTGTTTTAGACCATACAAGGGCTTCTTTAATTTACACACATAGTCTGTGTTCTCTGACAACTGAAATCCTTCTAGTTGTTCAATGTAGGCTTCTTCTTCAAGTTCCCCATTCAGAAAAGATGATTTTACATCCATCTGATATACTTTAACATTTTTGGAGCATGCATAATCTAAAAGCAAACAAATTGCTTCCATTCTGGCAACTAGGGAAAATGTCTCTTCAAAATCGATTCCTTCAATCTGTGCATATCCTTTACATACAAATCTAGCTTTGTTCCTTGTAACCTGTCCATCTTCATTCAATTTATTCTTGAAAACCCATTTTGTGTCGATTACATTCTTATTCTTTGGTTTTGCAACCAATTCCCAAGTGTCATTTTTCTCTATTTGATCCAATTCTTCATCCATGGCCTTATTCCAAAATTCATCCTTGTTGGCTTCTTCAAAACAGTTTGGTTCAATTGTAGATAAGAGTGCTAGGTGTGTTTGTTTTGGTGAACGGATTTTTCTTCTAGTCTCAACTTTTGCATCTTTGTTTCCAATAATCTGATCTGAAGGATGATTCTTCTATACTCATTTGTTAGTTGTCTTTGGAGATACTTGTTGAACTTGCTCTTCTACTTTTGTTAGATTTTCTTCATCTTCATCTTCTTCTTCTTCTTCTTTTTCGTCTTCTTCTTCAAAAAGTTGTTTCATTGATTTGTTTTCTTCTTCCTTTGATTTTGGTCTACCTGTTTCATCAATTGTTACATTGATGCTTTCCACAAATTTGTTTAATATTATATTGTAACACTTGTATGCTTTCCTTGTACTTGAGTAACCAACAAGTATTCCTTTGTCCACATGAGATTCAAACTTTCCCATTCTGCCATCTTCTCTTTTGATGTAGCATTTTCTTCCAAAAACTCTGAAGTGCTTCACATTTGTTGGTCTTCCTTTCCATAGCTCGTAGGGATTTTTATTAGTGTTGTTTCTGAGCATTACTTTGTTTTGAATGTGAACTACTGTATGCACTACCTGTGTTCAAAAAATATATGTCAACTTTGAATCCATTATCATTTTTCGAGCCATTTCTTGTACTGTCTTGTTCCTTCTTTCAACAACTCCATTCTATTGAGGTGTCCTAGCGATGGAGAATTGCCCTTTTATTCCATGATTGTTGCAGTAGTCCATAAATTCCTTTGAGGTGATTTCTCCTCCATTATCTGATCTTAAGCACTTGATTCTTGAATCCATCTCATTTTCAACCATTTCCTTGTAGATATTGAAATTTTCATAAGCTTCTGATTTGTTCTTGAGAAAGAAAATTGCAGTCATTCTTGTATAATCATCAACTAATAACATAAAATATCTCTCACCTTTTAAGCCTTTTGTTGTAGTTGGTCCAACTATATCAATATGCACAATTTCTAGTGGTTTTGTTGTTGAATAATCCTTTGATTTGGATGCAGTCTTTGTTTTCTTTCCTTGTTGGCAATCCTTAAATAAAGTGTTGGTTGGTTTAGTGATATTGGGCATTTCTCCAACTTCTTCTCTTTTGCTGACTTTGACAAGGTTATCAAAATTCATGTGACCCATTCTTCTATGCCATAGCCAACTTTCATCTTCCTTTCTTAGAAAACACTTTTCATTTCCAATTTCGCTTAACACATATATGTTGCTTGAAGTTCTTGCAGTTGTAGTGACCAATTTCCCTGAACCTTTTTTTCTTATCTCACACTTTTTTGATTGAAAGTAACTTTATGACCTTGGTCACACATTTGACTCACGCTTAAAATATTATGTTTCATATCTTCTACTAGTAGAACATTTTCTGCCTTTTTATTCTTGTTCCCAATTCAGACTGTGCCTTTTCCAATGATTTTGGATGGATCATCATTTCCAAAGGAGACTGATCCATCTCTTTCCTTTCATAATGTAAGAAACTTGTCTCTATCACCTTTCATGTGTTTTGAACATCCATTGCCAACATACCAACCATGTTTCTTCTGTTTAGCTTGTAGAGTGACTGTGCATTCTTCATTGTTACATTGATCTTGCTTTCTTATCCATGTCATTTTCCAAGGTTCTTGTTTGTGACGCTGTTGAGGTTCTTTAGGAGGGACTGTCATTTTGCAATTTTTGGCCATGTGTCCAAAATTGTTACATTTGTAACATTCCACTTTAGTGCTGAAGGATTCAAACCTGTTGTAACTTCTTCTCTGTCTTTCACTAGGTCTTCTTGAACAACCCCTTTGTGCATGGCTCTCAAAGTAGTTATTGTTCCTGTAGTTAGCTCTAAAATTTACAGCTTTATGTCCAAAATTATTACAAGCATAACATAAAACAAAAAATATAGTTTGATACCTGGTAGTTGAAAATCCTACGAAAAGAGGTGCTCTTATGAATCCTTCTTCTTCTTGAGGCCTATCTATCTATTGTTGATTCTGAAATCTAAATCTTCTCAGTGGAGTATTGTCCCTGTAATCTTCCTTGTATATATTTTTATTCACTTTGATTGTTTATACATAAATTTTTGGATTTGTCTCTTGCTCTGTTGTTTTGGAGCTTGATCCCTTTTCTTTCTGATTGTATCCAAGTCCAGACTTGTCAAGATAAGATTTTTTACTGTTGATAATGTCATCTAGAACTTTTGAGCTATTGTGCATATTTTTTTTTTGAATATCCTTTCTTAGTGTGACAATCTCTGCTTCAAGGTTTCCAATGATCCTGTCCTTTCCTTCTAGCTGTTCTTTGAGTGCCTCTTCAATTATTTTATCTTGTTCTATTTGAACCTTCAATTTTGTGATCATTTGTTATAGTTCTTGAGTGTTTTTTTTCTTATCTAGTTCTGCTTGTAGTTTCTTGTTTTTCTTCTTTTCTCTTCTGATAACTTCTATGACACTCATTGATTCTTCTCGAAAGTCAACTTCTGCCTCTTCAATTTCTTCTTCATATGCTTATTCATATTCTTATTGGGAGTCTTATTTATGAGAGTATTCTACTACCATGAATAGAACTTTCCATGTTTCACTGTCACTGACTTTGTCTTCATCTGATGATGAGATGTCTTCTTTGGTGAAAAAGTTTTTCTTGAAAACTTTCTTTGTAGTTCTTTTACCTTTATATGTTTGTCCTCCTTTTGAGTAACCTTCATCATTTCTCTTTTTCTTATGAGGACATTTGTTAGAAAAATAACCAATACCATCACAATTAAAACAAATTAAAGGAAGATTACCTCTGTACCTACCATTGGTTACCTTGTTCAGTCTTTTGACGAAGTTGGCCACTTCTTCATCATATTCCGAGACGTCACTCCTGCTGCTATATTATTCTTGTTCCTTTTTCTTTTTCTTTGATCTTTTGGATGCTTTGAAGGTTGCTTATTTTGCATCTAGATTTTCCTGTTCAGTTCTCATCTCATATGTTGTGAATATTCCATGCAGTTCATCCATGTTTATTGAGTTTAGATTCAGTCTTTCTTCGAGTGTTGATATCTTAAGGTTGAATCTCATAGGAAGAGATCTTAGTACCTTTTGAACAATTACAGATTCTTCGATTTCTTCTCCCAATCCTATGATTGCATTCACTGTTTCATCGACTCGTAAGAAGTAGGCTGCGATATCTTCATCTT
>ML780690.1:430207-442720 GCA_009831015.1 Picea engelmannii | reverse complement strand
TATTATTGAAATAATTTATTTTGTATTCACTTTGAATTATAATACACTCATCACTTCACTTTATTATTTACCTTTTAAAATATCTTAAACCACTTTGACTACTTTGACCTTTTGGAGCTTCTAGATGACATATGAGGGTCCTCAAACTTCGTAAGGCTATAGCTTTCAAACTGTGAGGAGTTATGTGAAATTCTACATACCACCAGAAATGGAATGACATGTACTATCCATAAAGAATATTATTATTTGAACATATATCATTACTCATACCATTACCCATCAAACAAACTTGGGTCCATTATCCAAACCCGAGGTCTCCAACTTCTCATGGCCATAACTCTCTAATCGTGAGGAATTATGTGACGTTCTAAATACCACCATAAATGAAATGACAAGCACTATACATCTAGGATATTTCCCCTGGAAAAATCACTTTCCTTCATCTCATTATTCCACAATTGAGCATGGGTTCTCTTACTCCACAAAGCGTCTTCCCATGAGGGATTTCACCATAAGGGGACCACTTTGGAGTTCATCCATATTTACTTCTTATCAACCATGAAAAAACAATAATGAGTCATATTTACATCAAACAATATTGGTTCCATTACCCAAGCCTTTGTGCTACGGGGCTTTCTTCAAGGGTTGACATCAATGACAACCAACCTTAATCAACATTTGTAGTTCAGGGATAGTTGGTGTGGGGAATTTGAATCACTTTCACATAACAAATATCATCCAAATTTTTAAAATAAAAGTGATCGACCATCATTTTATACAAATGCGATCGTGTTCAGCCCAAAACATCACATTTGTGTTCATTTTCAACTCAAGACATTTTCGACCCAAATAAAGTTGCTTACATAAAAGCAAGGTGTTCATCCCAATGTAAGGTCATTTTCATCATCATAATCAATGTCATCGTCATCCTCATCATTGTCATTTTCATCATCATGATCATCATTGTCATAATTTCCATCATCATAGTGATCAATATTATCATCGTCATTGCCATCATCATCATTGTCATTGTCAGCGTCATCATCATTGTCATTATGATCGTAATTTTATTCCATTTTTATTATCATTATCATTATCGTCATCATTGTCATCATTAGTGTGCTCATAGTCATTATCAGTGTACTCATCATCATCATTAATGTCATTATCATCATTATCATCATTCTCTTCCTGATCATCCTTGTCATCATCATCATCATTGTCATGTTCACCATCATGATTATTTACATCATCATTGTCATTATCATCGTCATCATCATCGTCATCATAGTGAGCATAGCCATTGTCATCGTCGTCACTGTCATCATGATCACCATTTTCATCATCATCGTCATTGTCATCACTATCATCATCATCATCATCATTTTCATATTGTCATAAACTTGTGACCTCCAAGGAGTAAACACATGTTCTTAACCATTACGCCCACTATATAATATATATTAATTATATAATATATTTATTATACTATTATATAATATATAAATTATATATAATTATAATATATATATATATATATATATATATAATATATAAATTATATACAATTATTGTATATATATATATATATATATATATAAATTATAATTATTGATTCAAATAAAAAATAAAACTTATTCTAATACACTATTCACAAACTTGTCCGCCTGCATGGAGACCAAAAGAGCCTACCCACTTGGAGACTAAAAGATCCCAACCGGAAGAGAAGGGCTAGATAAGGAGGCCATGCACCCTACCTACAAAAAATTCATCTCGACCGCAAACAAAGGAGGCTCTATCCACAACAAAGAGCTTGACCGCGAACATAGGAGGCCCTACCCACATCACATAAGGCTGAGATAAGGAGACCCTAGCTTCCCACATCGTGGAAAGAAACAGAAGAGACCCAACCACCCTTGAAAGATACATAAATGCTCAGGGGATCACTAACAATGGGGTAAAAATCAATATGTTTCTTCTAGAAGTCTAAATGGTTACCCTCCTTCTCTAATTTCTCTAATATATTGTTTTCCCTCTTCAAATAACCCAAACTCTCATCAAATTTATTCAAATTAGTATAATTTATGCGTATAATTGTTTAACACTTTGGTACCTCAAGGGTTTGAAATGATAATTGTCTTAATGCATCATTTCTTTGTATCATTATAGCACTATTGACTTGCTAAATCTCTCCTTGACTAAATCAATACACTAAAGGGTGCAGTGACCTAGTGGTATCATTGCTTAGTGTTTTTCCTTTTCTGCATCTTTTCTCTTAGAACAATACCCATGAGATAAAGAGACATGGAATCCCTTTGGGTGGTTGTTTGAATGTCTACTTGTTCTTCTTATGCTCCTTGTTATTATTCATAGTCCCTTTGCTTCATCCACTATAGAAAAATGTCCCAACTCTATCCAATTCTTTCATTTTATAGGAATTGATATGAGACTTATGCTTGCATCATTAGTTTGTTTAATATAATACTACACAACTACTAGAATATGCCCATAGTCTCTCTTATGAAAAACTATAGAATCAAAATTTATGTTGTGGGAATGCAGCACCTTAAGTGGAGTGAATAGACTCAAATGTTTTTCAACAATCAATAAGTTGTGAAGTGTTGCAGTGATACAACCCCATCCAAAATCTCAAATGAACCATAAGCCTTTTCTTTGCCTAAAATTCCCCATAGGCCATTGTAAAATATCCTCCTAATGTGAACTAATGATTCAAGAAAATTGTTGGTTGACAATCCATGATTTTGTTTCATGAAAATTGATTACTTCAAACTTATCTTATGATGACATTTATGTGCTATGATGTTTGGATGGTGTTACATGTGAGGTTGAGTATCATTTGTTTTATATTTATGTAGTTTTTCCATTATGATTTAGCTCAATATGGTATGCATTGTGGATTATGCTTGGTTATATTTGTGCTTATAGGTTGCAATCTAGTGAGTGAGTGATGGTTTACTTCAACTTGCTTGGTTGACAATGTTGTCATTATTGTAGTGTTATCTAGCCACCATCATGGTACCCACCTACAAACAAGACAAAAAATGTTAATGGTTCATGCACAAATGTGAGTTATAGTTAATATAAGAAATGAATACAACTAAGGGAAACCAAGATTTGTCTCAATATTATGCCAAGCATGGGATTTGATATATCTATGGTTGAATGTGTGACAAGACAAATCATTTGATGCATGGTTATGGGGCACCTAAGTATTATTATGTCACACATAGATAAACCACTATAACCCATGAATTGAGTTGCCATATTATAAGCACTAAAAATAAAATAAATGGTGAGTGCCACTTTTCCCTAGCATGTTGATTGGTTATATTTTTACATGGGAAAATGAGATCTGATCTCGTCCCTCCATTACGATCCAATGGTTTTCATTTCACATTGAGGAAATGCATTGAAGTTTTTCCCTAACACCTTTATCATTTGAGGTAGCCTCCATGCGCTTTGATATAATGTGATTTTTATTAGGTTTTGGGTGTTAGAGCACTATTTATACTCCACCATTCTCAAGTTGTGAGGAATTAGGAGAGGTAAAAACTACCATTCTTTATATTTTGGGTTCACTAATTGGAAGGACCCTTTACTTGTTTGGAATCGACACATTTGTCTCTTTTTCTAGTGCCATTGCGCATGGTTAAAAGGGATACTTTCAATTAATTAAACTCAACATGGTGTGTGGGGAAACTTATGCTGTAATAGGTCAACTTAAAGGAACGATGGCACACCAAGAAAGCTCATCCAAAACTATAGTAAAGGGCACAACCTCCAAGGATATAGAGATAGAATTCAAACATTTTTAAAATCCTTTAGTTGCATGATTGCATGCTTTAAGTGAGAGTTGGGTGAGCATTTATGTGTGTATATATTAAAAACTATAACCGATATTATTTTCCCCTCATGATACAACCCTATTTTATCTATATGCTCAACATTTTTGACAATGGAAAACACCATTTAAATCCACCATTTGGCTCAATAATTCCATGATTTACACTCTATTTATTCACATCTATTTTATGCTTATAAAATCTATTTATTCTTAGCACCATTGGGATTGCATATTAGCATGCTTTTAAAGTCTATTGTTTAGGATTTCTAAACTTCATATTACACCCATTCAATCCCACGTGACCATAACCCAAGCTATGTTTTACCATTCAAACTTAGTCAAACTTAATTTTCTTAGCTATAGAAAATTAATTTATTTAGAACCCCATTATCATTTATAATTTGAGCCATTCAAGTGTGCCCATATCTCAACCTTTTTCTTGAAACTAGTTGGAAACAATTATGGGTTTATACATGGCTACAATGGTTGGTTTGATGGTCTTTGGTTCAACTCTTACATGCCCAATGGGTTTATGCTTCTCAAATTATCATTGAAAACTTTGTCTTTAGGCATGAAGTGCCACCCATGATGTGATACAATGGTTGGTTTGATGGTCTTTGGTTCAACTCTTACATGCCCTACAGGTTTATGCTTCTCAAATTATCATTGTAAACTTTGTCTTTAGGCACGAAGTGCCACCCATGATGTGATTCATTATTCTTGATAGTCATTTGTAGGATTACAAAGGTATGATATATTGCATGTTGAATGGCCTTGGCTTGTACCTCACCTTTATTTTATTCTTGGAAAATTAATATTGGATCCAAGTTTACTACCTTTTTAAATGCATTGAAATATATGTGGTTGTTGGTGCATTTTGAGTTTATTATTTGGGATAGATTTTCATTGTCGAGCATGGTAATGGTGGTATTTGTAATTTTATTGTTTAAAAAATATCTATGGTTGTGTAAAGAGACATTTCCAACCACATATAATCTCTCCTTATCATAGTTATTCCATATTATTTTCTATATATTGGTTCTTGGTTTTTTCATATTATCATTGGGGATAATAGATGCATTTACATGGTTGGAAAGACATGCTCACCTTTTTTCCTACGAGTAGTATATGAAGAGATCATGTAAATTGATATTCAATATNTATATATATATATATAGAGAGAGAGAGAGAGAGAGAGAGAGAGAGAGAGAGAGAGAGAGAGAGAGATATAGATATATACGTGTATTTGGAAATTGTTACCAACCTATTAGTGTCATATTACAACTTGGATATGGTGTCTCAATGCTTAGTTTCTTAATGAATTGGATTTAATACCAATACACCAATTGTATTTTTATCACAGGGATAATGTACAACCACATTTGTAAGCATATTGTGACTCTTGGTTGCATTGTTTTGAGTTATTGGATGGACATGGGAGATAAAAACATTGCTTTCCAGTGGGTCCTTTATATTTTCCAATTAACCATATTCCTTTCATCCCTATCCTACATTTTTATCCAACTACACACACATTCTCAACCCTTTATATTTTCCAATTAACCATATTCATTTCATCCCTATCCTACATTTTTACCCAACTACACACACAATCTCAACCACTTAATCTTGAGTATGTTCTACATACATTATTGGGGTAGTTTTAGTTTAGTGTGATGATTTGCATGGCATGATACTACATATTAATGTGATGTTTTGGATTCCTAAAAAATAAACCACTCTAGTTACATATATATTAAAGTAAAAAAATAGTCATGTCCATGGTTATATAGCAACCCATTTCCCTCCATTTTAGAGTGGTGTTCTTGAGTGGGCATAGAACACCCACTCAAATGGAAGTTCCACACTTACCATACAAGGACATAAGGGAATGGCCTTGAAATTAGAAGAATATGAGATTTTCTCTACCTCTTTGATGATTGTCTCCTTTCTTGCTTTAAGAAATTTCTTCTAAGGTTCTTCCTACTTCTTTCCTTCGTCCACAACATCCTTTGTAACATAGTCCTTTTTAGGATGACTTGAAGAAGGTATGTTATTTTGATATTCTTTGGTAAGGTTTCCCTTTGGAGGATTTACAGGCACCTTTTTGTTTCGAAGATTATATTGTTTCTGGAATTGCATGATGGCATTCTGCAGCCCTGTTTGGTAATCTTATTTTTACACTAACAACCTTTCCTCCTCCTCCTGCATGAAGATTTCATTTGCATCCATGAACCGGTCATGTTATTCTGTAGTAAAAAACACCTATGTTTCATTAGCATCACAACAATGCATATTTTCTTCAAAATTTTCATCATAATTCTCATTTACATAATTATTTTTAAAAGGAGACCTTATTTGTTGATCCCCATGATTCCTCTGATCTCTTTGTCTGTTTTGTGGGACTGTTGGTCTTCTCCGATTCCTGTGTGGAACATCAACTTGTTCTCTGGTGTTAGGCTAATTATCTAAAGTCATCCTCTCCATAAATTTTTCCATGGTCTTCATCATCGTTTCAAACCTTTCTTCTAATGACTATGAGGTTCAAGGTTGTGCCTTATCTTGAACCCTGTTCATGTCCCTGTCAGAGTTAGACTTGATTTTTCCTGAAGCCATTAGATTTACTTCAACTTCTATTGCATCATTCATCATATCATCTAATGAAGTAGATATTCTTTCCCTCAACAAAAAAGAAAAATCACTTTCAAAAGAATCAACATATCTAAGTTGAGAAGCTCTAAGATGGGATTTTACCTCAGTAGGAATCGAATTATAGACCTTTATAAATCTGGTTGAAATCTCTTGAATTGTTTCATTAGGTGACCTTCTCATGTTGTTATATTGAGCTAACAACTGAAGGGGTTTTTTCTTGTCACCGCACTTTGCATAAAAAATGGTTTCAAAGGATTCACAATTTATGATATTGGCTATTCAGAGAGCTCTGAACCATTTTCTGACTTCTCCCACAACTCTTTATGCAAACAACCTCATTTTTTCATCCTCAAAATCTACTTCTTCTAAGTCTATAAAATCATTGAACCAGTCTAGATGTATTTGGGATGACACATTGCCTTCAACATCATACAACTTAATCCTCAGGTTATACTCATGGGGGAAATCATGTAACTGGGTAGGAAGAACAAGAGGGGAAAAACTAGCTTCCATGGCTGCTATAAGGACTTGAAGTGGTTATTGGTTTTAATTATGAATCACAAGAGGTTTGGTAGAGGAAATCAAAATTAAGTCTTGGAACCTCTTCTTATCAAAGATGATCTCGTTCAAACAAGAATCAGATTTAGTTCTTAACAGAGTTTGCTCAAATTTCACATCAAAATCAAGGTCTTCAATGTTTGTTACTCCATCTTTGGGAAAGGATAGATTTCTGTCTAAACGTAAAACTGGGCTTATTTTCATTTCTTTTCTTTTGTGTACAATATTCTCTGGATTAGACACAGGGATCACTACTTCTCATTTTGGGTTTCTACTGGTGTGAATTCTCTTGGGAGCCAGTATTTCTAAATAAAACTACTGTGTGCTACTTGTATCTTTGTAATGGAGTCAAAATGGTAACTTTAGTCTCATCCAATAAGGTGTTTGATTCATTTCCACCCTCAAGAATCAAATATGAAGCTTTAAGTCATTCTTTTCCTAGGGAAGATTTCACTTTTGATCCCCGACAATGGTGTCGGAATGTTAGCACTATGTTAATTTCTTCGGCTGATAAAACAAACAATAGTGGTAACCTACAAACCAAATTTAGATATGGGTAATAGCCTGCTCAGTTCCGAGAGGGCTCTCTCGTGTCACTTGGTGTTTCTTTGACAATCGATGGATAGGTTTTGTTGTTTTGGGGGATTTTTAATAAATTTGATGGCAAGGAAGGGGAGGGACACTTAGGGATATGGAGTTAAAATTATGAAAATGAATGAAAACATTGACTTGTCTGTAGAAATATTCAAAGGATAAAGGCTAAATGAGGCGATAAATCTGAGTTATAATTTGTAAATTTGCAGAGTGTAGGAAGAAAAGGAAAACATGTAAATGCATTGGAGCATTAAATAAATGAATTATGAATTAGTTACAGAGAACTTAACATAGTTTAAATTGCTTCAGCCAAGAGCATCATAAGATGAATTATGGGCCTTTGACTATCCAATTTAAATAGAAGACAATGAAAATGAAATCATAAATACATGAAATACATACAAAGAGACGAGACAAAAATCAAATCACCACCATTAGAATCTTTTCATGGAAACTTCAAATACTTCTGCATATGTATTCAATTCAGCTTCAAGAAATTACAATTGATTTTTGAACAACTAAAATTATGCCCTTGCACTTCTGCCAACATTGATACATTTGAAACTTACAATACTTATACAATTCAAGTTCCTTCAGTTAGAAACCAATTACAATAGTTTAATTGAAACATTTCAACTTCTAAAACTAATTACAATAATTACAAATGATATTTTCGGTATGGGAATCGATTGAAATGATTAACAGGAAAAAGGTTTATGATCCAACTATCGATTCCTCTTATGCTTCAGCTTCTTCTTTTTCCACTTGTTCTATTCTATTCTTCTATCTAATCTTCCATATTCAATAACACCTAGACATCATTTACTGGACCCTCGAAAATTGCACTTTGTTTTACCTTGTCGTACTATCTCCTTCCATTGCAAGTCAGAAGGGATATCATAGTTCATCATTTATTTGACTAGGATCTCCAGGTCAATGCATGAGGCATATGTAATGATTGGTAGTCCAATCTTCATTGGTTTTAACTGATTCAAAATCTCAAAATCTGTAATCAAATGTTCAACCAAGGTTACTCCTTTCAAGTTTTCCTCCAATTTTTCAAACTTGGAGTGATCCATTCTACATTGAGTGAGGCGAGAGTTGTAATCTTCCTAATCATATAATTTTCCTTTTCCATCTCAAAATGGTGGGAGGCCTCTAATGAACAATTCTTCCAATAGATCCTTGAATTCTTATACACTTTGCTTCATTTGTGTGTCCTTAGTTTGGACTAATTTTAGCAGGTTATGTTTGGCAATAACCCTCCTAGCCCAAATGATCAATGTAGTTCTATATTTGACCCCAATGGTCTGGATTTTTGTAGTAGGGATGGAATTTAGCAAGTTTATGGAATTTTGGGCCCACTCTAATGGTTTCTTTTCTAAGGTCTCATTTACAACAGTGCACTTGCTTCTGGTTGTGATGGCCATGTTGTCTTTATCATTGATGAAGTTTAAATACACTCTAAACTTGGCATCCTTAGCAACTATAGAATCCAAGATGATGTGTTTGGCTCCCTACAATAGTCCTTTTCCTCTTAATCTTATTTTTATCTTGTCTATCCTCTCCTGCAGGGATTGATTATCCTTTTGAAATTTAGCCATTCTTTCATCCTTTTCTTTCATATCTTGTTTCAATTTATCTATGTCTCCCTTTAACCCCTTGATTTCTCCTACCTTCAGGCTAACTTGTAACATAGCCTAGACAATTCCTTCAGTGCTTGGCCCAACTTCTGTAGTAGGAGGTATAGCTACAACCATGTTCAACATTTTTGTTTGTCCTTGTGACCAATTCACCTTTTCTTGTACTAGTTGTAATTCCTTAGCCTTGTAGTTCAATGCCTCTTGTCGAAATGCTTCATTTTCCTGTTCTAGAGAAACCCATTCTGTTGTTTGTGGATGCTCTGTGGAAAAACATTTTCAGTTTCTTCTTCAATCTTTGAATTAGCTTGTATTTTTCATCTAATGAGGATTTTGAAAGTGACATGGCCGAGATAAAAATATTCGTACCATTCAATGAGTTGATAAAGAACAATGAATATAGAAATTAGATCATCAATATGCTCAAGATGGAACAAACTTCTGACACTCTGAACATACAAGATGATCATCCTACCATCTTGTTTGGATCATGTGTAGAGGAAAGTAGTGATGTTGATGAAGTACCCCCTTTCTATGTCAGTCTGAAAATCCAGGATATGAATATGAAAAATGTTATGTTGGATTCAAGAGAATCTCATAACTTAATGCCCAAGGTGGTCATGGACCAATTGGGCCTGGACATCACAAGGCCTTACAACGATATTTTCTCCTTTGATTCAAGGAAGGTGAAGTGCCTAGGACTAATCAAAGATCTGGTCGTATATTTGTCTCAAATTCCATCAAAGAATATGGTCATGGATGTAGTGGTTGCTAATATCCCTCCCAAGTTTGGCATGTTTTTATCTAGGTCATGGGCTGCAAAGTTGAAAGGAACTATACAAATGGATATGTCATATGCCACTATTGTTGTCTTTGGTCAAGACATTATATTGTACATGGAGGTTTTTCTCAACTACATGGTCATTAACAATGCCCATCCAAATAACCATCCCATATACTTTGTGGAGATTGAAATGGGTTCCTCCATTTTCTTCAATGATTTTTGTTTTGAAGAGAAACAACCAGAGATTGATATGGCTACCAAAGACAAATCTGATCAGTAGATTGGGAAAATTTCATAACAACAGGACAGTGTAGAGAATGATATGTGGAACATGAGCTTCGATGGAGTTGTCACCGGAGAAGGAGAAGGAGCTGGTGTTATCGGACTAATCGGTAGGTGTGGACACTAATTGATCTCCCTAGATCCACCTGGATCTAGAAAAAAACATGAAAGGACATGACTCTTTCCTTAAGTTTTGACCATTGAATTAACTAGGAGGAATGAACAAGTAACATACCTTATTATCGCTTCCTAGGGTCTTTGTTGCTCCCGCATCGCTCTAATGCTCTCGTGAAGTCAACACCAAGACAACACAAACCAACCAAAGTGAAGATAGCACAATATATTCAACAGTCAACCTATGTGTATGATCAAGGAATTACACAATAAAGTGGAAATATCTTTATGGGAAAGGGACATGCCACTGTATCATATTAATGGAAAGTAAAGATTACAACCTGAGCCTTGATGTCGCAAACTTACTTTCGATGGCTCTTGGCTCTGACACACACACTTGCTCAATCCTTGCATGAAGAAGATCAAATCCTCTTGATAGACTTGCTGAAGTCTCCAAGTTGTTGTTCAATGATAAGTCCTTCACACAATTCTTTCAAAAATTCTCCAATGAATCTTGCTTAACCTTTTCCATGAGAATTCCCTCAATATATAGGAGAGAATGAATTAGTTACTTGGATAAGAATGATCCCAAAATATCAGGGAATCTAGTACTAGGATAACCAGTCGAATGACAACCCATCCTTCTAGAAGATTTCCTTCTAGAAACATCAAGAATTCATCTTTTTCCATGCTTTAGGAAGAGTTCGCACCCTAGAAATTCAACACAGTGTGAGAAGTTCACACCCTGGCTTAAGGTAGCCTGTGAGAATCAGGCATTCTAGCACCCAAATATACTAGCAGCCTACGAACCTTCTTCAAAAATGAGTTTTCTGGGAAGAGATGAAAGTAACTTTTCTTAGGAGAACGTTTTTATGAAGAGCCTGAGCACACCATCATCAATACATCATCATGATGACCAAAATCATGAGTAACAGATTTTGAAGGTGAAACAGAGTATGATGTGAATTGGACTGGACACAAGGAAGGCCGACACGGAGAGAATGGATAACTACAGATGGCCGACTCAATATAGGTTTCAGATGGACTTCTCTTGAACATATGAACGACACGACCAAAGATTTGGTAGCATTGACTCAAAGACGACACAGGGAATGACCTTGTAGCAAATCGAATGAGAGACAAATGGATTTCCCAAACTGGCTTCAAATGTTATGAATAGGGGATGTCATGTTCAAGAGCGACACTTACTGCCAATCAATACGAAGATGAAAACATATCCCTTTCCCAAATTTTCCCCCACCATTTCTGGCGAGTACCTCTTTATTTTTACGTAAGCTTAAGGAGGATAACATATGCTTTTTGATGTAAGCTCATCCTTCGGACGAGTCCCTTGGAGTATGTTTAAAAAACCCTAAGAAGGAGTGGTTCGGTCCCATTTCGGGTCTGTCAATGTTTGTTTAACGAGTCCAGAGATAGAAAACTCGAAGGTTTTTCATGATTATAGAGTTTGGAAAAACACTTAAAAGAGAACTCTCTCAGTTCCTTTTTCATAAAATAGTCTGGATGAGACCGAAAAAGAGATAAATTATCGCTCACCAGATGCTTACTTCAAACACTTTATCGAGCGTGAAAATAGCAAGGTCGCTCGACTATCTTTTCATCTTTAGAGAGTCTAAAAAGAGCTTAAAGAGGAATCCAGGGGGGTTCATTTTTCGTATAACCTTGTTGAGCCTGAAAAAGTGATAAAAGTATGCTCGATCTCGTTTTCATGTATTTACAAGCGCAAGAATGGAAAAAGACCACGCTCGAGGTTTTTATATAAAAACCCTAAAAAACAATCAAAACACGCTATAACAAAGAAAAACATGTCCGTATCCCTATTTTTGACCATCAAAATCATCACGCCTGCAAAAGTTACATTCAAAATGACATTAGGGATTAGGGTTTAATAGATATATAATCATAAAAAACCAAATGACATAGTAAAAGTAAATAAAAAGGAGTAAATACTCTTTTTACCACATCATTTTTACCTTTCCACTATTTGAGCTCCAAAAAACCCC